>JAQGAI010001704.1:0-13936 GCA_034696905.1 Lepidocyrtus violaceus
ATGAGGTATGAATGTTTTTAGTAATTTGTTTGGTATTTATGTACTTGCGTTCCAATTTAGGATGACGATTCGGGAGACCATTTACTTACTTCCGCTATAACTAGCAAGTGGGATACGTTGGAACAATCTCAGGAGAAACTAAGTACTGTATTTTTTTTTTTAAATAATTGGGGTTTAACGCTATGTTCGCAGAACTATTTGAAATATATATATCAATTTAAATTGTAGATAAATTGGATGGTTTGGCCAAGAAAAGGAAAAATAATCCCGATGATGATTCCGAGGTGGAAGCTGCCACCAGCATAGAGATGTGGCTGACAAGCCACTTACCCGAGGACTATGCGCAGCGGAAGCCAGCTGTGCCCGGACAAAAGCGGGTGAGTTAAAAACTGTCCAATGTAATGATAATTAGTTAAACAAACAAAGATACTCAATTTTGTTCGATACAAAGAAGCTAATATTTGTTTCATTGATTTGATACACTAATCGTGAATATTGGGGCATTGTGAGATATTTATATCTTTTATGGTACGCATTCTATTCGAGAGAATACGGTATTCGGACCCCTATCTAAATTCGTATCCATTTTTCTTGTCTGCTTTTAGGTGAGATGGGCCGATATCGAAGAGCGGAGGGAACAGGAGAAGATGCGAGAAATGGGATTTGTGGTGGGCCACACGGATTGGAAACGAATGATGGATCCCACCTTTGGTGGCTCCGCTTTAACGAAGACGAAATTCATCTAAAAAAATAAGTTAATTGTGTTTTTGTGTATTAAATTACATTACAATCGTTTTGCTTCATTAGTTTTATCATCTTAAAATAAATTTTATATAATAGAATCTAATTAATTAATCATGCCATTAAAATATCCGTGACCTATTTCAATAGCTTAATATCTTGGGATGCGTTTGTATTATGTATGTTCCTATTCATATTACTTTCATTTGAATTTTACCGACAAAGTGGTGCACGTCATCTTCATCTAAAGTTTTAACAAAGAGAAAAGTGAATTTAAAAGTTTAACTTGATTTCCTAAATTGTGCGCTGCGCTTATCAAGCCCGCTTTCAATCCATTATTTGATATGAATGCTTTATTCTGTTTCTTTGGAATACATATAAATAAGTGGAGAAACTAAATACAATTATTTTTAAAGTGGCTATAAAAAGTAAAATAAGAAGCTACATGCTACATGTTCAGTATAGAAAGAAGAAAGTTTTTTTTTGTGGATGCGCGATTACAAAATGGAAGCTGAGTTTTCCTCAGCTTGTACTACATTTTTGAGCTACGAATAATTATTATTCTTTAAAGTTTTTAATGGATCAACATTTTCTTTCTTTTACGGAAGCGAGGAGCTCTACGCAAAGACTTGAAATTGAATATTTGGCATTGATTATACAAATTTTCGCATTTTTTCCTCCTCTCCCATCCATCACTGAAGGCTCGTATCATTCTGCCCGTCCATGATTTGGTTGAACTCACCCTGCTGGTAACACTTTCTCTGAAACAGGAAATTGAAACCATAAATCATGAGTCACGGGTAAAATGATCGGCAAATCCTAAAAAGAAAAATAATCTTTCGGATATTGAAACAAATTCTGTTATAAATGGTTTTACCTCATCACATGCAGTAGAATCCTTGTCGTAGCATCTATCTCCATATCCTCAACAATGTATTTCGCCAATTTGCAAGAAAGTAGCTGTAAACAATGAAGTGATGCGGATTTAAAGTTTTCAATCGTGTTTTCACTCATCATCAACGTTTGTCCTGGTGGTCCTTTGTTTGGGGATGATGGGATGGAGGAGGTGAAATGAACATGGCCTCCTCCTCCTTTTGACGGGGTTATGCTGAAGTTCCTCTGACGAACTGTTTGAAGATTGGGGAGGCTCATTCTATTCATTTTACTGTCATCGTCAAACGCTAATTGTGCTACAGCTCGTTTATCTCTGATCCTTCTGCCGGCAACAACTTGAAGGGCCGTTGCATTCCCGGATGCAGCTGCCAACAATGCCCGATTGTTTTGCAGAGAAGTCTGGTGATGGTAGAAGAGAAATAAAATGGAATCACGTTTTAAGGTAAGACGATTTATTTTGATTTTTAAATAATTTGTAGTATTACATTTTAAAAAAAATCCAACTACCTGAATCAAATTCAGGAAGAACATGAATCCTAGGAGCGCAAGGGCAGATAGCGCCTGCGATTTTTTATGGCCGCCACCCCAGCCATGGCCATGACTAGAAATATTATATTAGTAACTATTGTAATTATATTTATGGAAATACATATAAAATACCTGTCATATTCTTTCTCTTTTACATTCAATCATCAAATCATAATTTATTGTCGTTTTGTGAAACGTTCAGTCGTTTGAAGTGATTCATTTGCAATTTGGGTTGATTTGTTTTTTAATCAACAGCAATCGGTTTTGCGAGTGTTAACTAATTTGAAAAATCATTTAAGAATTTTATCCATCGGATCATGTCATGCAATGACTGAAGAAAAATATTCATAAAATTGCTTTCACTTACCCATCTCGTTTGTTGAAAGCTCCATCCTCATTCCGTTTACTCGACATGTAATCCGCCTTCCTCATCACTTGAAGTTTCCCCTTGTAAGGAGAAATAATTTGGAACTCGTCACTAGCATTATTACTATAGCCATCTTCTTCATGATGATGGTGAAGGTTGGGTGGTTGATTGAATGAATTGTATTTGTAATTTAGAGGTAGAATGATTGGTCTACCAATCTGCGGCAAATTCTGATACGCTTCTTGTATATGACTGAATTTGTTGGAGAGGACCTCCGGAAGTGGGGCTAGCACTCGAATAGCTCCATACGATGGAGTGGGGCTATCCAGGAGGGATGCTCTAAGCATTTCGTAAACTTTCACTGGGGATCGCATGAATATCTAATGACAATAACTTGTGTCACTGTCAGTTCGATCCAAAGATGATACACACAAGACAACTCAGACAATACTGAAAAAGCGAAAAGAAAATATGTTGAATTGGGGGAAATGTGACTTTTGTGACATCAACCAATTCACCAACTCTCATAGTAAAAAACACTCTAAAGTAAAAATATTAACCTTCAATAAGAAAAAAGTCATATTTCAAGCATTGGTCATTCCATTTTACATTGCACAAGATTGTTCATAAAACGCTGAATCTGTAATGTGAAGGATGTCTTACTTTTCATGCTCCGAAAAAGTCATCTAATAATCGCGGAATTAATTATGTACTATCAAGAATGTGAGGGGAAGAAAAAAGTGGTTGGTCTCCTTGTTTACTGACGATGAGGTGGGTGGATGGGTGGGTGTCGGGGTGACTGACTATATATAGTGGCCGTTCTAATAACCGTGCGTGTATCTTCCACTTTTACGTTCATTTTATATGCTCACATTTTGAATGCTCATTAATTTTTTTAAATCAGATTTTACAACTGGCTGGTGTTTTTGGGATTTGTGCATAAACTACGTACCTATTCATATTACTAATTTGACATGTCGTAAATTTGTTCGCCTCCGTCGGTTTGGCTTTGAGATACATTTTTTTTTGTATAGAGTCAATAATTTAAATTCATATTCCATGTCATATTCAAATTGAAGTGAAACAGTGCATACGGTTTTGTTGTTTATAAAAGTTGATTATTGGAGGATTGAGTCCGTTTTGGAGTTTGCAATTTTTGCAATATTTCTAATGGGATGTCATATCTGGGTTTCTACAAAGGACCTTATTAATTATTCAACTGTAATTCAACTACTAGAAGTTGATAATCGTAATTATTTATACTAATAAGACATTTAATAGCCTTTTGGCAATTATTATTAAGATAATCCCCATCTAGATCGTGTTTCATCATTTCAATAACAGCATATATTCATTTACCTACGTATCTATGTTTTTTATATGAAGCATCTCTGCATTCCGATACATATACCATTGTTGGCAATTTTGACATGACATGACATTATGACAAAAAAAGTGTATATTACCCCTCTAACTGTTCTCAAACATATTTTAATAATTTGTGGATTTTTGTTTGTTTTCTGATTTCCAGATCCCTTACGATGATGATCAACTGTAGTTCGCCTCCGCTGATGGACTGGACTGGGACTGGATATCCATGCGCTACAACTGATGACCGTTATCGTGTCGGATGGATCATCATCCGGCAAAGGAGCCTTAACTATTTCTGTGATAATGTTAATTTCCTGTTGAAAAAAATGACTATTGCAAATCCAAACAATATTATGCCAACTATTTCAGGAGAAATCTCTGCTCATACGTTATTATTATACGCTTTATTCAGTATTACTGACTATTTACGATGCACTGACTGTGATATTGCAACTTTGATGATCTCAATAAAAAGCCAAAAAGTATTAAACTTAATTTTTTTTATACCAGAAGTTCTACTTTATTTTGATGAATCTATTATTAACAATGAAACATAATAAGTAAATCGGAGGAGGAAGCAATCACTTGGTAGAGGGAAAGCTCATTTAATGTACCATCAACAGTGAGAAGATCCTAAGCATCACACCTTTAATTGTATCTCATGTTTAAAATCTTAATCATATATAATTCAAAAAATATATTTTTTCAAGTACATATTCATTAGCAGGAAACATCAAAAAATAGTGTCTTACGAGAATATCTTTAAAAACAAAACGTTCCTTAAAACATAAAAAAAATATAAAAATGACAACTAGGACATATTTACAGTATAAAAGTAATAATAATAGTAAAATGACTTTTAAGAATAAATAGGTAACAATCAGTATGTTTAAAACAAAACAAGTACAATCAACAACAAAAAAAAATTAAACACGCACAGCGTAGTATATAAAGCACTTATTCGGGATATGCGGTTTAAAAAAATATTTTAACTTTTTTATACGTTAATACATGGGTAGTAATATAACTTTTAAGTTGTTTTCGATCTTTTTTTTAAAGAAGTTTTTTTTTCAGTCGGTGCGCAGTAGCTTAGCTTGTGCTCTCTGTTTGCTTACAATGTAGATAAGTAAGTGTAGTTCTTTCTTTTTAAAAAAAAGTCTAACGTTTTTTGAATGTCAAAGTTTAAAAAAATAAAAATCATTTAACAAAAACTGTTAGGCTAATTCATATCGGTTCCGAGTTAAAGGTTTTTTTTTGACAATGGTCCTTGTCCGCTCCAAACGGGATAAGATTTAAATATAGCGCATTATTTTGCAGTAAATTACATTCATTTACTTCAGTTTGGTTTTGGAGAGTGCATAAATTAGGTTTGTGTTATCTATCTACAGAGCTGCTTTAACAGAGGAGGATGCGTTTTTTTCCTTTTTTGGGTGAGATATATTTTTTTTGTCGAATTTTTAATCATAACGTATTTTTCTACCCAGCTCGTTGTTTTTTCATTTTGTATTTAGTGGGTGTCGTTGCAGACGAAGAGAGATTTACAGTTTTCTTGAGATCTGCCTCGGCGAGCGGCATCAAGGTAGAGTTTCGTCTTGTCTCCGCCCTTGCTTGTTTGGGTGTAGTACATCAAATTAGCGGTTGCCATCCTGTAAGAAAAGAAGAAAGGAAAAAACGGGGGATTTTATTTAGCTTTCTTTCTTTCTGTCGAAAAATAAGTTTTGCACCTGCCAGAAATCTGACCATCATCATAATAAATTGAATTTAATTTGGTGAGGAGGAAATATGTTTTTTTGAAGGGCTTACGCTGTGAAATGGCAGATTCCGTGAGCATTTGGTAGGCCAACGTCCTTTACGCACTCACGAGCCGCCTCGCACATCATTTGTTGGCGACAAATGTCCTCGGATGTGTTGAACGTTCTCACGTATGCCTAGAGGAAGAAGGAAGAGAAGAAGAAAAAAGAAATGAGAAATATGAAAATTAGCAACGAGGAAATTTTATTTAAATATTTTTAAATAAAACGTGACCAATCATATAAATCAAATCATAAAGCTCAACAAGCTTATTATCTGGCAGCTGTCAATAATTTTGTTTCATCTTATTAAAAAAAATGACGCATGATAGGGTAGACTACTTTCACATTTCACATGGGGAGTGAGTGAAACCATTTCATTTTTTACAATAGAACCAATAATCAATCCGGATGACAAATCATTTAGTTCAGTTCATACCTTTCCCATGTCGATGGCTGCCAAAGTGACATCAGTGATCCTGTCCTTCTGTCCGAGGGAACGGGCACGCATCGACCTCTGGTTCATTGAGGATTGGAGGGCCTTCATCAAGGTGAGAACGAAGTTGACAAGCTGAAGAAGGGAGAGAGAGTTAAAACAATAACAAATTGTAAAAAAAAAACAAAATGGAAATTATGTATGAATTTTTGCACGTGCGGAAATTTATTTTCGTACATACCTCTTTGGTTTGATTGGTGCCATCGGCCGCATTGGGATCTTCAGTTCCTGTTACCACTGCAATCAGGGTACGAAGAACACCCTGAAAAATGGAATCAATTTCAAAACATCAGTATTATTTACATCGCTCCTCCATGTGTCTTTTTTTAATGTGACCCTCCTCATTCTTCAAACAAATTCCGTTATGAAGATTACAACAATCAGGAGCTTTTATGGCCCATTCGAATTCTACTCCACATAAAACTGAACGCTTCATGAATGGATTCATTCACAGTTAGGAAGCATGTGCAGCCAATGATGTTAAAAACGATTGTAAGGTTTTGATTAGTACCTTCATTGGATTGGGGTCAGCGTCTTCCCTGTCAATCCCATCGGGGCCGCCACCACCACCGCTCATCGCAGCGAGGACCAGCTTAAGACCGTAGCCGATGAGTTGGCCCCATGTGAAGTAGTTCTGCAAATACGATTAAAAGTCAGTTAAATTAAATTGCTAAATTGTAGGCTTTTAAAATTTACTCTTTTGCATTAAATTGATTCTGAACGTACGCCAGATGGTCCATCTTTCTTCTCCGCCGCGTTCAACTCATTTCCCGACAGATCATCATGAGCACCTCCAACCGGGCCGGCGAGCATCATCCTCAGAATCCTGATCATGGGTTGGGCAACAGCCCAGATGATGTTCATCTCATCCCCACCTGGACCAAGGGGACCTCCCGGTCTGCCAAAATGGTTTTCCATGTCCATGAGCTGGGATTGGGACTGGCTTGGCTCGGACAACTTCTAGCGGCAATCATATGCATATGATATATATGATAATACGGAGGTGATTATCAAAACGCGCCAAGAACATGAAAGAATAGTAAGTAATTTTTTTCGATTGTTAATTTTTTTTTGTTAAAAGAAAGTGAGCCATTTTCCGCCTCATACCGTTCCCTTCTCCGACTGCGGTTCTGCGGATGGTGAAGAAACTGATGATGATTTACTGTAATGAACCTTTTTGGGGTTGTTATGTTTCACGGCAAACTTTCTCCCTTGGCCATGATGGGAGGAGGAGGAGGGTGGGGGAGCGGTGAGTGCAGGAAGCACTGATGACATGCAAATCAGTGAGACCAAAACATACGCCTTGATCTGCTTCTCTTGGTGTCCCATTTTGCAAAATGTGATGTTTTTTCTGCAAAAAATAAAAGAAAGAAAAAAATATATATTTCGTGAGTTTTTTTTGTGATAAAAAAATCGAAGAAGGTAAAAAAAATGTTCTGAGCTTGGTTGATGAATGAGCTATGAATGACTTTATGACAGACAAAGACCAACCGACGGGGTAGCGAATTAAAAAATGCTTTATCATCATCACTCTAACAGAAAAAAAAACTTTTTTTTGCGAATTAGGTACAACTCTCCATCCCGACTCTGTCAAACAATGGGGAAAAAAATATTTAACTGTGGTTGGCCATTGTATTTTTAAAAGCGAAATCAACATGTCGATGGGAAGAATACTTTTTTTTTTGGATTTTTGAGTAAAATGAGTGGTAATGACCATGAAATTATTTTGTTCCTTTTTTCACTTTTCTTGAAGAAATGAAAAAATAAGGAGGAGGCATGCACTAAACTAAATAGGGACATACTTAAGGATTACGCTTTATTATCTCTGCTCTATGCAAGTTATCTTTCCTTTCATATCCGCAATCCATCCATGAGCAAAAAGTCACAGAATCGCGCAGTACGTTTCATTTTTATTCTCCTCTTCCCTTCTTCCCATTCTCGCCAAAGGCCTTTCTATTCTACATTAGTTGGTCTAGTTTCTTCCTGAATGACTTTGCGGAAATATTTATCATAAAATATGAGAGAATTATAAAAATTAGTTTTTGAAAAGAGAGAAAGAGAAGGGATGCCAAAAATAAGAACCAGTCATATATGTATTATATTTGAAGTGCTCATATCATAATATCAGATCTAGGTATGTATGTGAAAAATTTCTACAATTAGCTGACTTAACCACAAAAATATGTATGGCTGACTGGATATTATGATCCTTATATCCTGTGATATGACATGGTGGTAAAATTTTATTGCTGTGGCTAATCTTTAGAGTGTGATTAAGTGACTGATTGTCATTTTAAGAATTATTCAGAAATGGACGGATTTTCACTTTTTTTTGCAAAATATTTTTTTTTTAAATAAAAGAATTCGTTTCGTAGTTGAATTTTTTAAGAAATGAAAAAATATTGTACATTATTTGTTTCTGCTTTTCGGAGGCTAATTCGACACGAATCTAATTAGCTTTTGTAGAAATCAGAGCATGTGAAAACTAAAACTTGATGCTGAAAAATGAAGGGAGATTTAAGGCCTAAAAAATCAACAACGCTTCGGTAACAAACAGTCATACATAGCGCAAACGACACGCTCAAGTATTTCCCTTTCCCCTTGCCTCAGGAGTAAAATTGTATGCCTATTTATAAAAAACACATTTTCCTGTCTTGTATTTATTTATACCACCATGATAATGTTCATAATTAGCAAAGCATCAAATTTTACGATATTGTGTACTTTTTCAGACTTTTTTCAATGACTCATGCGATATTTTTTTTTTCAAAGTAAACATAATTATCAAAAAAATTAAAATCAGTTACGCTCAGTTCCTTACTAGGTTTTCTCCCTCCCAAACTTCAAACCAAACTCCTTTGAAGTTTGCAAATTTTTTAAGAATTTCTTTCAAACAAATTACCACAAACATTGAGCGGAACTATCGTATCATAAAATGTATAATAAAACAGCTAGAGATAGTGGACTCCCAAGAAGAAGAAGAAAGTTCTTAGTTAATGCATGGTACCATATTTTACTAATTATACGATGTCATGAACCTATTAATTTCCCCCCTTCATAATAATCATATGCATTTTAGCATAACATTTATTTACGAGCTAAACATTGGAGAGGGTGTCATTAGACTGTCAATTTTTCTTTAAAAAAAAGTTTCTAAAGTGTGTTTTAAGTGCAAACAAGGAGAAGTACTTAAATTTGTTACAAGGTAAAGGTAAGGGTAAAATGCAAAACTGAACATTCCCTTTTCCTTTTTGAGAAGTTCAAGTTGATGGAGATTTGATTTAATGCCTGATTATCTTAAAGCGTCTACTTCCGCTCGCACATTTTCACTAACCTTTCACCCTTTCCTTCTGCAATAAATTTTTCAGCTAATGCTGCTCATCCGAAAGAAATCGATTTATTTTCTAAAGCAGGCAGGCATTTCCAATTTATTTATTCCCTTACCTAGGATAACCTTCATTAAGTTTAAAATGAAAGTAACCTTGAAATATGAAACTTCCTATTTCCTAAAAATGTTATTTTTAAATTGATACTACCATCAGAATCCTCCTCATATTTAGTTATTTGTTTTTAAACAAACAATTCAATTTCTATAAGGAAAAACCAACACGAGGACTTTCGCTTTGGCTTTCCTTTTCCATCTTAATTAATTTGTTTACTTCAACTAGATTTCCATACTATTTACATTATCTTTACAGTTATGATGATGTTGTTTGGCGTGAGAATAAAATGCAACAGTTATTATGTCAGTGTAATGTAATTACAACACGAAATAATCATAAAAATTAATTGATAGCCCGAAACTCTCATACAAGTAGTGGGAAGAAGAGATGGGAACAGTAACATTTATTATGAAGGATGAAGCCATGTTAAAGGTTAAACAATAACTTGGCAGTTTAAGTACCTGCCCACCTGTCATGTATTTTATTTATCTTAAAAAGGAAGTGATCTCCCAAGATGAAAGTCACCAACAAAGATCATAATCAAATCATCATATCATCTTATATTTCATTTAAAGTCATCCTCAAATGAAATGAAAAACAATCCATTCCTTCCTAATCCTAATTCCTTTTATTTTTCAACTCCTATTTCAAAAACATCCTCATCTCCCCCTCCTCTTCCGATTCTTTTTCAACAATAACAAAGCCAAAATGTTTCTTTCTTTTTTTAACCGGATAAGCTTAAGCTTCTGACAATGAGTGGGCTGTGCTTAAACACAAGTGCCTATTTACGATTTTAACCATTTTATTTTCTGTTTATATCATCATCATCTTCTTAAAGTATTTAACCATTAAAAAAATATGCCAGAAAAATATTTTCTTTTTTGTTCCCCCTTCGAATCGGATTGTTATTTTTTGAAAGAAGGTTTTTAAGTTTATTTATGCTTCTTCTTCTCATCCAACTCATCTCACTTTCCTTAGCTCCTTCTTAAGAATGAAAAGCCGTCGGAGTCGGAGCACGCATAAAAATAATGAGATTCATTCATCAAAGCTTAAAAGAGAAGAAAAAAAACTTTGTTCTTTCTGAAGAAAAAAAAACTCAGTCTTTTCAGTTGACTCATTCATCCTTTGCATTTGTATCACTTTTTCTCTCTTCAAATTTGCCGTAGCTCATGTTGAATATTTTTTTCTTTACTTCAGAAGACCTTCATACCAAAGAGCTTTAACTTCAACTTGTCCTACTATTTCTGATTCGTGCCTCTCGCTCTCTGAGAATGAGCAACATCCGCTTCCCACTGCCTTTTTATCGCAGAAGAAGAAGGATTTGTATAAAATAGTTAAATGCTTTTTATACAGGAGAGAGGGAAAAAAATAAATGAAATTCTTCAAAAAAGAAATCATCAATGTAAAACAGATTTAAATTGAGTTGAAAGTGAACAGAGCAAAAATGCTGTTTTCTCTCTCAATTCGCTATTTTTACCCATTCATATTTATTAAAATAACATCGACGGGGATGGGGGTAGCAGTGAAGGATGATACGGGAATGTGATTTTAGGGCAGATGATGATTTTTTTCAAATAGAAAATGTGATCATCAATCACAATCACAGGCTTGGGATTTTTTTCTCGTGATTGAGTACTTTTTCTTTCCCCAAGGTATTTAACGGAATTTTTATAGTAAGAAAAGAGGAGGAAAAACACAAAGGCAATCCGATTGAAAAGTTGACCTTAATTCTTTGAGTAAAAATAGACGGCCACGTTTGTCCCTTTCATTTACTTACATTAGTAAACTGTCGGGAAAATCGGAGTTTAAGAATATTTGACTTTGAATGCCACTAACCCATATTCTAAGCTAACAACAATGCCTATTTATCCTGACACAGCGAAATTTAGTGCGGCCGTGGTCTAGAATTAGAATTTGCAATAAAAATACGACTCCCTCCAACCCTTCCTATCCTACTAGCTTTGAGTGTTTAGCTGCTCCTCCCTTTGCTAAGTTGCGAAAAAGCTGAACAGGGAAGAAAGGGGTCCAAAGCCAAAAAGGATTCCATGCACTTTAAAAGATACCACCCTACCATAATATTCCATTGTCCCATGAAAGGGAAGAAGCTGTCTCCTCAAAACCTCTCAGTCAGCTTCGCTCGTAATCCTACTACTACTAAATGCTAATATTTATTATTTGAAAAACGCCCAGTTATCATCCCCTTCATCATCTCCGTCCGTGTCACACTTTTACTCTGAAGTCCCCGTTACCATTCTTTTTGATTTATTGTTTTGTTTTGGAAGAAGAATGAATGGAGTCTTATTATTATTATGTGCTAAAAATCGACCTTAGGTATTAACATGAAAATAAGTGGGTATTTTGTAGCGAAATGAGAAGGAAGGAATGTGCTGTGTTGCACCTTTACATTATCTGCCGTTAATTATTATTTTATTACCACTTACCCCGGCGTATTGAATACAAAACACGACTCCCATTCTCATTCTTAAAAAATCATTAATTCACTGCTAATTTCACATTTATTGTTTACCCCAGTCATTATCATGATCATCATCAAGACACAGTGCACCGTGGTGGCATGACATGGCATACTGAGCTGAACTATTTTTAAAACAGAGATAAATATAAATACCTACATTTTCTCTTTGGCTTGTTAACTGTCATATTTTTTTAATCTTCGCAAAAGGTCTTCCCTTTCCTTTTGATACGCTACCCTACATACTAACTGTCAGTATCACAGACTGATATATTTATTGCTGTTTTATTGTTATCGTGTGCTTGCAAACTGAAACAACACGTGGTGGTGGTGGCATCATATTGCTTATGTGGCTTGTAAAAATATATTCTTCATAAATAAATAAATAAAAAACAATCATAAATTTGCGAAAACAATTTATTTATGTGTGAAAGCAGCAGCAGCTCTGTTGCAATTTACTTTCAAACAATACCACCACCACATTCTTGCCAAGAAGCCAAGAAGTTCATTTACGCATGAAACTGATTGTTGTGAGACTGACTCAAGTTTGTTTTCATTTCACTTTGTTCCTCTCTTTGTTTGTTTGCTCATGCTCGAGAGTGGAGTCGAGAGAGCCCCTGTTGTCGCATGCCTAAGCCTCGTTATCTTATACACTAATATATCTAGTAGGTAAACCTAAGTATGTACTGACATGTATAATGAAAGTAATCCATTTCTATTTACTTAACTGATGATTGTTTGTCTTGCAGATAGCGTAACAATATAGCAGTTTAAATAGACTTTTTTTCTTCTTCCACATATCCATTATAATTATGTGAAGCATTGAATTTAGAAGGCGAATCTCTTTTTGAAACGGTGATGATTTTTTCAAGAAACAATTTGTTTTTATTATTAGTGCACTGTACTATATTCTCATTACTATAGTCATTTGTTATAGAAGGCGGAGTAGGTGGAGTGCAGAAGCTGCTTGTGCAAAAAAAAACGAAGTATTTATTTGCATTTCAATTCGAAAGAATATAATCTAGCGAAAGTTGTTTGTTTCTTTTTTTCTGTACCGGAGGATATGACGTCTGCAGATATGAGCAGAGATGCTTGAAATGATTATGACTCAATTTTCTTTTGTTGTTTACATTTAAAAAGTGAAACAAGTATCGTCATCAAAATCCTTATCAACATCATTTTATTTGTCATTCTGATTCTGCGTAACATTTTTTTTACTAATTTAGTAGACACTTCCGGTTGATCTCGTTACACGTGTAATGTCATCACATCGCTATCAATATAGTAGTTGTAGAATGCCTCGTTAGCTCTTATGAATTACGATTGCGAAGAAACGTTAACTAGTTTGAAATTATTTTTAGACTTAGATTTTTAATGGAAATCGGGAATCACATAACCAATATGCACACGACTTGAGTTACTCGGCACTCGTAAGGGCGAAAGATGCACATGCACGATTGTGATTACGCATCGCAGTATCCCCTCTTCTTTCTAATGAACTTGCGTAAAACGTTTCACTTTTTTATCGCCTTCTTTTTTTAAAGTGTGTACAAAAAAATTATGATCATGAGATGGGATGAGGAGGTTATGAAATTTCAGCGGCAAATTCTACTCTGGGAACTGTAAAGTAGGAGCCAAAAAATGTTCTCCTTCTTAAAAATATAATTGTTTTGCTCACCTTTAAAAAAAGTCTTTCATAAAGTCAATGCCTCCTTAATTGCAATTACCTATCATCATCCTTTTTTTTTTCTTTGTTGCCAAAGCCAAGTCAAGTCAGCTCTCAGGTGAATGATTTGATTTGATCGTAATTTTTTCCTTCGGTCAAAAGATAAC
>JAQGAI010001705.1:0-13930 GCA_034696905.1 Lepidocyrtus violaceus
ACAAAAAAAAATCTTCCTTTTTAATTTTTTTTTAAAATATACTATCCCCAATCATTACTATCGTGAGAACCGAGATGGTCAGTGGACATTTTTTCCCTACAGTTTGTGATTGCGAATCATGTCATGTCAAACATCCTCCTTATCTTTGGGGGGGAAAATCGGGATTTTTAAAATGATTTAATTAACTTACGATTAGAAAGGTAGAAAGGTCTGACCAAACAAAAAATAATTAGGCACGTGCGTTGCTTTCCAACCAGTTCCAAAGTGCACATTATGCAATAGCTCTACTCAAATATAATGGGGATGAAAACCGACTCCGATTTTTTCACCCCTCTCATGAACGATGATTGATGATGATATTTGATTTGATCAACGGGATGGTTTGGATTTAGCGAGACTTTTACCGTATTAAAGCAAGTCATATCGTAAAACTAATAATTTAATTACAACAGATATTATTATGATATTACATAATAACCTTCAACTAAATTTTTCAACTTGACAGGAAACACAATAATAACAATATTTAAACATAACATAAATAATTAGACTATTTGAATTTTTTTTAAAGGGCTCTCAGTGTGGAACTGAAACATAAACAGGGGTCTTCAAACGAAACAATCTTTAAACAATTAGCAAAAAAAAATTACGAATAGCAGCGTTTAACTAATATATTTGACAATTTTGGACCCAAAATACGTAAAAATAATTCTGAAATGGATCTGAACTCAACTCATTCACACACAAAAAAAAATCATTGGACTAAAAAAAACATTATTATTATGTAACTATATTCCTCTCCGGATTAACTACTTTCACCTTTGGCTCTCATCATCGTCAGTAAAAAAATAATAAATCAAGTAGAAAAGAAATTGTATTATCAAAACAAAAAATGTAGTCGTCGCCGTTGGTTTTTTTGTTGTTGTGTTTGCAATAAAAACGGAAGTAGAGTTGGAAAGTAGTCGTAGTCAAAGTATAACGCCGTAGTAGGGTAGACGTAGTACAGTAGCAGTAAAAAATTACAGATAATAATAATAATAGATAATTTACCAAAGAGTAAACAAAAAATAAACAGGATTTAATTATTAATATTTAGCAAGGAGTTGAAGAATGAATGTAAAATAAAATTATATATTTAGAGAGAGAGAGCGAAAGAAAAGAGAAAGCAAATCTTCCAAAAAAAAATGAATAATAGGTATACCGACGGTCTGCCTTACATAAAATTGTCAGCCCTAAAATAAAATAAAAAAGAACTAAATAAATCAAATCAAATCATTCCTTACAAAATAAAACTGTTACGTTTTCCCAAGAATAGGGGATGATGATGAAATGAGATATTAAAATCAATCAGTTTGTTAAGGCTAATAAATAACAGTTTCGTAATATTTTGATAATGACGCTTCCGCAAGGCAGAGGAAAAATTGATTAGCTGATTAGCCAGTCATGATTTTCAAAAGTAATCAGAATTTGTTCCCCTTGTTAAGAGATTTGAAAGAAGGTTTCCACCTTCCCCCTCCCCCCAATCCCCTCCTTCAGTATTACAATGAAACATTTAGGTATTTACTAAAAAAGATTGAGAGAGGAAAAAAAACTTTCTTTTTCTTCTTATTCTTCTGCAGCCTAAAACAAATAACTCATGCAATAATATTTTCTCCCCGGAAACCATCAGTTCAGTTTTATGTCATGAACATTTTAAAACGCAGGAAATTTAATAAAAACTGGGATTATTATTATTAAAGTATAAAAAATGCGGAGCAAGTTTTTTTCACAAAAAACTTTTAGCAAACTTTTTGCTGACTGCTCCTAATTTAGATTTTGAACCTCCTGAAACTACTAATGAAACAAGAACAACAAACCAATGAGAAATTTGTGTTACCAATTTAATTTAGCATAATACATAATTAATTATTAGTACGAGATATTAAAGTAGATTTGAACATAACTTTAATGAAGAAAAAAAAACACAATTATTTTTTGTAGTAGCGTTGGCATTGTTGTACAGTAGAGATGATGTAAAAGTTACATTTAGCTAATTTTAATTTTTTTGAAATAATAAATAAAAAAAGATTTTTTTTTTAAATATAAATAAACATTTTTACATAACAAACAAAACTTGAATTTAACTATTTTTTGTTTTGTTGTTGTTGACGTTGCTGCTGCTGTTACTGCTGCTCTTGCGTGTGTAGTAAAAGTTGTATATTAGAGAAAGTAGTGTTGTTGGAGAAAGTAATTACCTACTACAGAATTACAAAAAAAAACAGTGACTAGTTAAACAATTATTTTTAGTGTGTATTCTAATTCTGATTGTATAATTTTGACATGTATGTATTTAGTTAACGTTGTTGAGTTGAGTTGAGCTAATTAAAGTATAATAATATGATTTGAGTTGTAAAATTGATAAAAAAAAACTTGATGGATTTGTAATGTACTGTAATGTTGTTGTATACTACTTACTTTTAATGTAGATTCGGATATTTTTTTTTCTTCTCTCCAAAATGAAAACATGAACGATGATAACCAACTTCAGAAAAGAAATGATCAATAAATAAATAAATAAATAAATAAAATTTCTTGTTAGAGACCGAAGCAATTATTAAAGTTTTTTTTTTGAATGTGCACTTGGTTGTTTTGATGGATTAATATTTTATTTTTTGTAGATTCTGCGGGGGACAATTGTTCCGGAAGTGAAATGTTGATGTTGATTTGATGATTGGTATAGTTTGGCTGTGGAGTAGAGTAAAAAATGTAGTATGAATAGTTGCTGCTGCTGCTGCCGCTGATAGAAAAAAAAATATCCCAGCGTTGTTTAATTTTAAAAAAAGTAGATTTGATTCCGCTGCTTCCGCCGTTGTTGCTGTTGTTGATTTTTAGATCCTTGCTTGGCCCATTTAACGTAAAACAAAAATGGTTAGGTAATATGAATAGATAGAAACTGTCGTCGTGGAACAAATTTTACTTACTTAATACAAAAAAAAACACAAATTGAAAGAGAGCTGTTGTCGGAAGATTGACTATTAAACATGTTTTTAACAAAGATTTTAATGGCCTTAGTTAGTTAGTTAGTTTAGTATACATCTAATATCTTAACAAACAAAGAAAAGTATTATTTAAAAAAAAATACATTGAACAAAATTATTGTCAGGGTGTGTACTTACACTATGTAAATATATTTTTATGTATGCAAAAAAAAAAATTACGGATGGGCACATATCCCAAAAAACTGAAACAGGATGATAGATAAAAAATAAAAATTGTAATCAATCATTATCATCATCATCATCATGGAACAGGAATATTTAGTTTGGAACTGGTACATATATTATGCAAATAGTTTGAAAATTGTACTCTGAACTGTTAAAAAAGGGAGTCTCAAGTTGCCCCAAAAATAAAGTTTCATAATGAGATGAGATGGAGATATGGAATGATAGTGAAAGTCTTTTGCTTTCTCTTTTGGAATTCACTTTCCAGTTTTTATCAATGCCGAACAGTATAAATATTTAAAGATAGTTAAGTAAAAATTGATTGATCTCATTAAAAAAAAATATTTTAAATACACTTACTTAACTTTAGTAGGGAAGCAGGATAATAATATTACTTATGTATAAAAATTTGTCTTGATGACGAAGGTAGTTGGAGAAAGTCGTTATTTAACAAAAAAAAACTTATTGGTTCACAGTTAAGTAAAGGAGCAGCAATAATAAAAAACTTTGATACAATTAAAAGTAGTTTGATGAAGCAAGGACAAGGATGGGCGAGCAAGGATGTTTTTTTAAAAATCAATTAAATTACATTTCTCCGCCTAAAGTATTATTAAATCATTACGTAATTACTTAGGTAAGTGAAAAGGACTCTGTTAATAATGGAATGAATCGTATCGTAAAATATTATCTTCCTGTAATGGAGTCAGTTGCATTCCTTCTTCGCTACAGTGGAATTAGAAACTATAAAAATAATTTCAAACTAGGTAATTATAGTCAGTCAGTCAGATAATAGGATATAATATATTATGATTTCTCGTTAAACTTTCGTATCATTAGAGCCAATACTATTCTTAATTAAGATCCTTGTTACGAGTAGTAATCGATAATTCATTTTGGATTCGCGACAGTTTTGGACCAGTTGAGGAAGAGGATGAAAGGAAGTTTTAGGCTTTGACGACCAGAACTTAAGACTCTCTCTAATTTCCACTAGTGTAGTTAATAGTAATTTAAAATATTTAATTACACTAGGTATATATAACTGATATGCATGTGGTAAAATTACAGTGACAACCAAGTTACTTGCGAGATTTTTTACGATGGATCTCACATTAACTGATTGATTGGGATTTGCTTGATTGGGTCGAAATCGGAGTAAAGCAAAATAATTAGATTTCAATCGATGATGATGAAATTTAATTTAAATGCAGATACTTAAATTAACTTAATTAACATAACAATTCCATAATAAGTGCAGGCTAAATTTTTAGAAGAACAAAAAAACAACACTGACAATAATTATCCAATATTTTTTGCAAAACAAAACAAAAAAAAAATCGTTCGACTAAAAAAAAGTAATTTATGGCTAGAAAATGAAAAGAAGGAAAGTTGAGGAGTTAGGGAAATCAAAAGTGCTAAAAAAAAACGAGTCAAGATGCTATTGATTGCTTTATACTGAACGTGGCAAAACTCCTCAATGCAAAGTTAATTATTAATTAAATGGGATGTGTAGTTAACTCTTTACGGATGATAAATGGCATGATGATGAGATGATAATAACATAACTACGTTACGTTACGATTCTATTTATATCACTAAATTGAGGTTTGACGTAATAGTGACAGGTGGTGTATAAGTATTACATATTATATACCTATGTTAGGAAGATTGTTACGTGAATAAGAATAATTAAAGAATAATTATAAAATTAAAATTAATTTCCTAGCTCGTAAAGTTATATATATATTAATCTGACCACATATGTGACGAGATGCTGGTTTTGAAGGAATAAAAAAAAAATCTCAAGTAAACAAAGTTGAGATGGAATGGAATGAGAATAATTTTATTGGCCAATCAATCACAAATCAACATTTTAATCTTAACCACGATCCCGATCATACCATACCTTCTGCAAGGGAAAAGTTGAAGCATGATTGCTAATTTAGATAAAATTTAAACGAATTGGGAGTTATTAAGTGGATTAATTTATTCCTGCTTTCCCTGCCCGCGTCAACCGGAATTTTCCAGATTTCTTGGAACAAAATTGCGTGCGTTTTATTTATTGTAAAACACTGCGCATTTTTATCGTCATCATCAATATCATCCTTTGTTGATCTCTTTGCGACGGCCCGAAATTAATTATAGTTAGTGTACTGGCTACATTCTTTTTTCTCACTCGCCAATTCCTGTTTACAATTTTAGTTTGCAAAATAAAAATGCATCATATCGGAATCGGCGGCCCATTTTATCATTGACACTGTCATAAAAAAGCATCATCATCATCATCACAAATCATTTATCCACGCGTGCCAGTCCAGCAACCAGATTTTGTTTTGGTACAGGCTTGGCTTCCTCCTGCCTTATAATAATGCTTATCTGATACAATTACATTACATTTCAGATAAGATGATGATAATTATGCAACCGTGTTGTTCGTTGTTGTTTGCTAAAAACAAGCTGTTACGTATATTTTCTGCGAATGAATTATTAATTGCTCCTACGTTGAAATCCCAAACTGCATCTAATTGCGTTCAACTCAAAAACGTAGATCATAATATTATCATGTCATGATCATGAATGAGTTGTTTTTGTTGTTGGGAGTTGGGAGAATCCCCACCAAAAGACAAAAATAAGTCAAGTGTGTTTCCTGGCAATTAATGGGGGAAATGGGTTTCGTATAAATACCGGCCGGATTCTCAGTTTCCAGCATCACAGCTCACAGACAATTCATCTGGTCAATCATTAAAACAACATATTTAAATTTAAATACAGAGCAAGGGCTAACTTTCACTTTCCAGCTAATTATACATTTTTTTCCTGGAAATATATTAATTAACGAAACCGGAAAGATGAACAGGTAACGGTAAAAAATTGAATGCAGCTTAATTAATTTTTTTTTAAAGCCGTTTGCTAACCCTGATAATTTATTTATTTTTGCAAATCAGGTTGCTTGCCGTCTCCCTGTCGTGCCTCCTTCTCGGAGTCATGATCAGCGCCAAGCCGAAGGAAGCATTGGACTCGGACACGGTCGACAAGGGTGATCATGATAATGGCATCCAGTCCATTCTGGCCATCGAGGCGGGGAACGGTACCATCACGCCTGAGCAGTGCTACCAATGCTCTTCCCCCGTAAATTTTTATTTTTATCGACTGGAAAACAAATTAGTATGTTGAATTGAATTGCATATTTAATTAAGGACCTTATTTCGGGAATTTACAGTGTAGCCGATACCAATGCTGTGTGGGAAATCATCCCCAATGCTGCACTGACGGGGTGAATTGCTATTGCTGCGGTTAAAAAAAAAACTGGATCGTCAAGCAAGCTCATTAAAAAAAGGCATTATTAATTGGGTTCACTGCAGAAGGCGCAGCCTCGCATTTTTTTTTTAATATTATCTAACTCAAGACTTTGAATATTCTTATCATTTTATTTTACTAATTATTATTATTACGACTATTAATGCGTTTAAGGGTTGATTTAGTTGTACTCTCGAAAATATTGACTTAAAGCATTAAAAACCTTTGTTAAAAAAATATACCAGAACGTTTGCTCTTGTTTTTTTATTTTGGCCGGCGGAATTGACTGGCATGGCATGTGATATGGAAGTAGGGTGAGTTATCAATGTCATGAAAGTAAATACGTAATATTATGATCATCGGGCTTATTCTATAAATAGAATGGAAATGGATGCTTATTTATTTATCCATTATCAATCTATCATATCAACCAACTACACATCCGCATTTATATTCTGTTATCTTATCAACAATCAGTTTCTGTAATTACTAGTGCCGCTGCTGGATATGAGAATGAAAAATGATGATGATAATGAATAGCTTATCGCTCATATAAAAAATATAAAGCTATTTAAATGAGTTTTAGTATTACCATCGTCAACCAAATTAGCCTGTTTTTGTGAGAATGAACTGAAATGCAAATAAATATTTTCTGATTGATCAAAGGGAAAAAATTACGAATGAATAGTTCTTTTTACTTCTGGCGCAGGATGATATGATTGTGCTTGCTTGGATTCGGATGAAGCGACCTTGTATTTATGGACCAGGCAGGACGCTGCCGCTGCTTTGCATAGTTTTGCCACAAGGAAGGCCCATTCTGATTCCGACGACTGCGACTACTGGATTGATATTGATTTAGCTTTCTTCTTTTGGGCTCAGTTTCATATTCAAGTGAAATATTTATGCTGTGGGGAAGAAGGCTGGGAAGCTAGTTCTTATCTTTATCTTTATGGATGATAAATATGATGATTGATAAGCAAATTAAACCTTAATCTCAATTCAAGTCAATCCATTTCCTCTGAACCTTTTTCTTTAGCAAAAAGGCTTCTGTTTTCTTGCATCCATTTTTGTTTTATTAAGAAATGAATAGCTCCAGCGTTTCATAAATCTGCATAGGAATTTACCTTTCTGAAAGCGTCATTGGGAATATGAATAGATTTTTTATGCTTTCCACTTTCAGTCAGTCCATGTTCCAGAATAACAACTAGGTTCAGTCTAATGCATAGGAACAACTTCCTCCCATCCTGCTCCACATTATTAGTTGGAAGCAAAAACTGTTATTTTTATTTTGGGAAATGGAGTGACAAGTTGTTGAAGGAAAAAATAAATAAGTAAATAAATATAATGAAAATGACAGCGTTTTGGGGGCTGTCCCTCCCCCTCCTCTTTCTAATGGTGGGGTTAAGCTCCAGCATGAATTCGGGGCTGAGGGAGCTGTTCAAACCGGAAAATGCGGAGTTGTTGGGGGTGATGCGGAAGGAGTTGGACTCCTTCCAGGTGCAGATGACCAGCTCATTTATGGAGGCGCACAGTAGGCGGAAGCGAGGTAAAATAATAATACCAATTTAAAATTAATTACTTTTTTCTTTAAAAAATATCTTTTTTTTTTTAGCTATTTCCGGTGTGACTGTAACGGACTTGTCTGTGGTGAGCCCCAACCGCTTCATCCAACTGGTGGGGGAGGAGGTGGGCCCGTTCTCCACCTTCAGCTTTGAGCTCCAGCCGTACGCCATCAAGCGGGATGGGATCTACAAGATTAATGGGCTGAGTCCGGCCCTCTTCTCGGGGAAGGACAAGCTCCTCTCCCAAGTGAAGACTTTGGAGCTGGCGGGCAAGTGGGCGCTGCCCGGGGACGAGATGGTTTTGAATGTGAGTTAAATTTAAAAAAACGAACTAAATCTAATTACTTATAATTAATTGAATTGCATTTTGTTAGGGATATGAATGGGAGGAAAAATTCTTCCTGCTGACCAGCAACGGGGCCTTCTCCTCCATTTACACCATGGATGGGGACAAACTGACGCCCATTTTCCGGCAGCGGATATTCAGCAAGGGGAACTCTGTGGCGGGGCAGTTTTTCGAGCATCAGGAGAACCTCTGCTTGGTACTGGCCAATGATAACGCCATTCATTCCACGACGTTTTCGGCGTAAGGGAGGGAGCAAAATTAATTTAATATTTAGCTAATTAATTAGTTGGAATATGGGAACCAGCTTGGAGTAGATGTTTATTTATTTATGTATGTTTTTAAATCCAACTTCAGGATCTTCCGCTGGATGGGCTCCTACATGGATGAAATCCACCAGGTCCAAACATCCGGGGCCACCGCCGTGGAGACCTTCACCATCAACGGGAAAAAATATATCGCCATTGCCCAGTCGAAGGACTCCACCGGGAATATGGAGGTCAGCTTGGAACTTGGAGCAGAACCCATTCCAGTCAATTTTTTTGTTGGAAGCTTAATCTTTTATTATTTTTTTTTCTTCCAGCTTGGAACGGTTGTCCTCAGCATGGACTCCAATGAGCACCTGGAGCGAGTCCAGCTCCTCTGGAGCCACGGCGCCCGGGATCTCCACTACATGTCCACGGACAAGGAGCACTTCCTCGTGATTGGCCAGGCGGAGGAGCCCAGCATCGTTTATTGGTTTGGGGGGATGGACTTCATCTTTTGGCAGCAATTCGATGGGCTCCAGGGGGAGGGTCTCCTCCTCAATGGGATCCAGCTTAATAGTGACGAGCCCGTCCTGGTGGCCTCGGATGGAGGGGAAATCAAGTTCTTTACGAGGTCCGCATCCTCCCAAACAAAGTTGATGACCACCTGGGTCCAAAGCAAGACCTTCGACAGTCGGGAGCCCAGCAAAGTGGCGACCTCCTCCTCCGGAGAGAAGATCGTCAAGGTCAACTTCCTCCAGGTAAGGGAAGGGGAGGAGATCAACGACTTTTTGGCGGTCACAAATAAACTGCTCCCGGGATCCACCTTGCAGTCCACCAAAATTTATAGGCTGAGCATTGTCAACAGAAAATTAGGTAAAAGTTGAAGGTCAAAGGTCAAACATTTCATGAGTCACCTATTTAAATTTAAAAAATCGCTATTTTTTTTAATGATAAGCCGTGAGCAGGACGGACGACTCCGGCGACTCCCTTTCCAAGTGCCTGGAAACCCTCCAGCAGTCCTTGACGGATGCGGAGCCCTTCCTCTCCCGAATCCAGGAGGAGGGGCCCAAAGTCCTCCGAACGGATAAGGACTTCGACTTCAGCGGGACGCTGGAAAGCGAGCGGGTTGTCAAGATGGACCCTTCCAGATCCAGCGTCAATGTTGCCCAAATCACGCCAGAGCTGGAGAGGTCCGGGCCGGGCAGCTCCAGTCTGAAGCAGTCCCCCTCCAA
This sequence comes from Lepidocyrtus violaceus, assembly GCA_034696905.1. Taxonomy (NCBI): domain Eukaryota; kingdom Metazoa; phylum Arthropoda; class Collembola; order Entomobryomorpha; family Entomobryidae; genus Lepidocyrtus; species Lepidocyrtus violaceus. The sequence continues at coordinate 9,880 of JAQGAI010001705.1, forward strand.
ACTCCTCTCCACCATCAAGGACAACAATGACCGTTTGGAACTGATCAAAACGAGCTTGGACGGGATCGTCTACAAATCCTCCCAGAATAAGATCACCGGCAACCTGGAGTTCCCGGGCTCCATAGAAGTGACCATGTTTGAGGGTCAAGGGCTGACGGACTTAACTGTGGAGAGGATCAACGACATCGAGTGGGCGGAGCTTCAAAACTCAGCCCTGTACCGGAACGGCAAGGAGCCGCAGACCGTCACGGGAAAGTGGTCGTTGGAGAAGCTTCACTCTCCAGTGATATCTGTGGAGCATGAGAAGTCCAAAGCGTTTTGGGAGGATTTTGTTCTGACCTCTTGCCCAATTTCCTCCAAACAGAAGCAAGTCATTCAAGGGCAGCAGCGATTCGGAAAATCCCTGAAATTCTCGGAGGGTCTTCAACTCGGGAAGGAGGTCACCATAAACAACGTGCCTGTTTCGGATGTGGTCATGAAGGACTGGGAAAACAAAGAGATCCGGGGCTTCAAACATGCCTCGGTTGTCACGGGGGACTTCAAGCCAAAGAACGTGAATGGGGTAAAAAATATAATTTAATTTTTTTACATGAATAGTTTTTAATAATTGTTTTCTTCCAGCGCGACCTCCAACAATGGTTCCAATCGGTTGGGAAGATCCACAGCCCCCACGTCCAGCACTTCACCGGCCCCCTGACATTTTCCAAAGGGGTGGCCACCCACGTGGAGCAACTTACTGTGGACCAGCTCAACTCCGTCAACTGGGATGACTTCCAGTCCGCAGTGATGCTGGATGGAATAGCCCAGACGGTTGGCGGCCCAGTCCTCTTCGAGGTCCTCCGTACTGACCGGCTGGAATCCAGCTCCATTTCCGGTATCAAAAGTGAAAGCCTCTTGAGCTCCGCCCCAGCCCAACACATATCCTCCCTGTTTACCGTGGAGGAGCTCCAGTTGAAGGGGGCGCTGTCCTCCCTCTCCATCAACGGGATTCATTTGTCGGATGGAGTGAATCGGAATGTGGAGGAGGCTCAGATAAATGGCCAGGTCCTGCTTCAGGATTTCACTGCAGAGGATATCCTTGTCCCGGAGGGAGTCCTGATTGGAGGGAAGGACGTTAGTAAGCTTTCCAAACTGAAAAAGTTCCACGTGTACTCCACCGAGGATAACTCCGAGATCGTTTTGAAGACGGTGAAGGTGGATAAGCTGAATGCCCCTGTAGTGAATGATAAGGTGATGGGGGACCTTCCATCAAAATATTGGTCCAAGAGTAGAGCAAATGAGGTGAAGGCTCCACAGCTGGTCCTTTCCAACCGAGCCGTTTCCATCCTGAACGACCAGTTCCAAACCAGGACATTGAATGAGTTCAAATTCCCGGAGGAGTTCGTCTCCCTCGACCAGTCCGAGATAAGCTTGAAGGCGCCGCTCCGCTTCGAGAAGCCCGTCATATTCCGGAAGGAGGTTAGTGTCGCTGAGCAAGCGACAATTGACGGTATTGACATGTCCAAGGTCCAGCAAATGATTGTGGACGATGCCTTCCAAGGGACGGTCCGGGGGAAGAAGACATTCCTGGAGCCAGTTGTGGCTGGGAACGGCGCCCAGTTTGGAGCGCTAAATGGGGTGGATCCCAAGAGGGATGTGGTCATGCTCAACTCGGATAAGCCACAGATGATAAGCGGGGAAGTGAGGTTCCAAGGGCCCGTGGAAACCCGATCATTGTCCGTCCAAAATGGGGACGTGGCCGTGGAAGGCTTCGCGAATGGCCTGGATTTGGAGGAGGTCAGGAAAACGACGGCGTACAAGGATGAAGGGAACTTTATCGAGGGGAGGGTCGTCTTTCAGAGGGATCTGGAGGGTAAGATAAGGAAAAAAAAGATGATAAGATGAAAAAAATGCGAATTAACCTCCAATTTATTTTTTGTTCCAGCGGAAAAGTTTTCCCCGGTCCTGCTCAACGCTGTGAACGTGGCGGAGATCACGAACAACCTGCTCTTCTTGAATCATCCGGAGGAGGAGCAGTTTATGGAGGGGGGACTGGAGTTTGATAACGCGGAGGCTTCCTTCCTCAGCGACTCTTTGGTGGGGGACATCAACAACGTTCCGGTCCACAGTTATCTGGACAGCGTAAGTGTGAAGTGGCTTGGTCTAAATTTGTCAAAAAATTTTGATGTCTCATGTTGCCCCAATTTTTTTTACAGATTGTCCGGCTGGACTCCTCCAACGGTCTTATCGAAGGGCTGAAAACCTTCCAGGACCTAACTTTGAATGACCAACTGCTCTGCTCAACCTTTAACGGAGTGGACCTGAAGGAGCTGGAAAGCTCCGCCTTTTCCAAGACCAAGTCCCAAGTTGTGAGTGGCAAGTGGAGCTTGGCTGATGTCAGGACGACCTCCCTGGAAACGGAGGAAATTGGAGGGATGCCGTTTGATAACCTGATATTTTCAAATGAGCCGTTTGAAGTCAGCTCCCCGGTAACGTTCGACTCTGCTGGGGTGGACATCAAGGGCCCTTTTCAAGTTGAAGGCCATGTGAATGGGATCCGATTTGATGAGAACAGCTTGAAAGAGTTTGTGACCCTGGCAGGTCAAAATGTGTTCAGGGATGTGGAGGTCAACGGGAATGTGGAGTGGGCGGAGGATCGAGCTGAGCTGGAACGGCTGAGCTATCTTTTCCAGAATGCCGTGGGGAAATCAGGGCCTCAAACCATTTCCGGGAAGGTCACGTTCCAAAAAGGATTGGAGAGTGGGGAGCTGCGGTCGGCGGAGTGGCTGGCTGGAGTGAATCTGGAGGAAATTGGGAGGGACGCTTTGAAAATGGATGACAGTGCTTGGGTTAGAAAATATTTAAGTTAAAAATTTAGGAATCCAATTTAATTTAATTTTAATTGTTGATTTCCAATTCTTATTTTGTTTCCAGGAATTATCTGGGAATAACCAGTTTAGTCGGCCGCTCCACCTCCAAAACCTGGTCAGGCCCGTGACCTCCCTCCACACCGACGTTGTGAATGGCCTCAATCTGCTCCAAATGAATCAAGACATTTACAAGGTGACGGACGACCCCGGGAAGAGGATTTTCGAAGACACCAAAGCGTTGAATGGAGAGCTTCACACCGGAAACCTGGACATCCATGGAACCTTCCAGGACTTCAATGTGAACGACTTTGTTTTGAAGGACGACCCCCGGGAAGTGGCCCACGTTGGATTTAAAGACATCAGCGTTTCGGAGGACATCCAGTGGAGTCCGGAGGACGTGGGTCAGAGTTCCAGTGGAATGGATTTGGCCTCCTTGCTAACAAATCGGGTGAGTCTGACCAAGCCCCAGCAGGAACTGGAGGGGGACTTCACATTCCAAACGGTCAGCGTTGGGAAGGAGGGCTGCGGGATAAGGAAGATCAATGACGTCACCGTGAAGAACACGATAAGGAGGGATGCCCTCGCCATCCCGGCCATTACTGGGAGGAAGATCTTCTCCCAAAGTTTGACCCTTGATGGGGATCTGGAGACGACTTCCTTGAATGACCACAAAGTTGAGGGGCTGCTTGAGGACACGCTGCGTCTGGACCGGAAGGAGGTGATCAGCCGGCCCGTCATATTCGAGCGGGACGTGGTGGTCAACCAACCGGTGGAGATTGAATCAGTCAATGACCTCCACTTGGATGGGTTGTCTTCCGAGCTGCCTCGGAGCCTGGAGAGGGTGGTCAAGGAGGCGGAGAGTCCGGAGCGGCTCCAGTCCGTGCTGAACAGTTGGGAGGAGCACCTTCAGAAGATGACGGAGGAGAGGCCCGAGTGGTTGGAGTATCTGAGGCTGAAGCAGGATCTGACCATGCTCGGGCCCAAGTCGAGGGTGGACCATGTGAAGCGAACAGAGCTGGGAGATATTCTGGTCACGTTCCATCACAGCAGTGGGGAGAATGTGGAGGGGGTGGGGCTGCCCAAGGGCTGCAGCTGTAATAAAGTGAGCACTGTGCAGATCCAGGAGAGGGGGAATCTGGATGGGAGGATGGTCCCGCAGGCCTTCGGGGAGGATAATTGTTTGCAGGTCTATAATGTGGGGA
>JAQGAI010001706.1:0-13930 GCA_034696905.1 Lepidocyrtus violaceus
TACTCTCATTTCTAATGCGAACTGCATGCTATGTGAACCAAAACGGGTAGCAGTAATAACAATGGAAAGGAGAAAGAAGAATATTGTGATTGCGCAACGTACTTGTATACCCATCTTTATTTCGAAATGGACAGGGAGGATTCGGTAGAATGACAAACATTTTTACTAATTCCTTTCCATCTCGAATCTAATTTAAATTCTTGATTTGTTTCTGAAGCACGTGATGTGTATATAGGCTTACTCGTTTTGGAGGCTTAAGCGATGCTACTCTGTCCGCACAAGGGAAATATTTACGTTTTGCCACGCGCGTATCTAAAAATCATTTTGAAATCTGTGTGGTTAGCAGAGATAGAAAAAAATAAGCGGTGCATGGAACTAGGTATCTGGAGTGACCCTCTCATATTTGTGAAAACTTCTATCAGTCAGATAGTTGAATGCATACCTACTTAAGTACCACACACACACTTTTTCTGCTCTTGCTTTGTTGGAGTGGGTTAGTTTTCGACACTTTTGTGGAAAATGGGGACAAAATCTAAATTCATATGTTTTTACCACAGTGTATTGTTCAGCTTATTCATTTTATTGTTTTAAACAAAAAGTAGGCACCCGTCCAATGAGTTTTTGGAAGGGAAAGTCGTTCTTCCCACTCTCCCAATAAGCAATGCTCCAATTCCCGCTCCAAAACTCTGGAAGAAAAGTGCCTAATGGATTCTAGAATACTGAAAATGTATTCAGGGAGGAAGGAAAGATTTTCAAACAGAAAGTAGTCCTTCTTCTCCAGAACAGAAACACTTATGAAAAGGGAGGGCATGATTCACATGACTATATATAATTTAATGAACAGAAAACATTATGTATGGTTTGGGCAAGAAAATTCCGCTAAATTATACATGAGCTTTTTCACTCATAAGTATATTATGAAGGGGAAAGTTTTATCATGTCGAAGTCCTATGAAAAAAGTTTTCCTTTGCAGAAAATACATACTTTACTCCCCCTAATATAGTAATTCTATTTAGATTTAAGTAAGTTTTAGAAGGAAATGGAGGGAGATGTATTGTTTCATATTGTAGAATATGGCATATGGTATGGGAGCGGTGATGATGCGTAAGTGAGGTGGAGATGGTGGAGGCACAGAGATTACTTTGACTTCCTTCCCCCTTCCATATCCTTCCAAAAATGTAGACATTTTGAGCGTGGGATAACAAATGACTGGTTATGCCTCCCTCTTCTTCTTCCCAACCGTAATAATGTCTTTTTGGCCTTCATATCACTGCAGTGCCAACCACAGTTTTCATTTTTCCTTTTCACTTTTTCTCTTCGCGATATTTATGCCCCTGTCTTATGTTGCATGGAGCATCGGAGCATTTAGTCGGCTCCCTCAGTCGTTTGGCAGTGTCCCGACAATTTGTGCCAAATTATTAAATGGGTAAATGGAGCTTGGAGGAAGAGCCGGAGCGGGATATTTTATGGCAGGGAAAAGGCTGTCGTTAACAAAAATTGCTTTCTAATAATAATCAATGAAATGATTTGTGCCTTTTTTGGGGAGGAATCCTTTTTCCAACAACAGCTCTTCATATTTTTTAACAAGTCAATGTTTTTGGCTGGAGAGAGTCACTCTTTTCATATGTAGCTGGCTCGTTTCTCATTCCTTTTGGCTTTTTACAACTTCATCATTATCCTCACGATGATCGTTACGATGATGATGAGGATGATGATTATCATTCTGTCTTCAAGTCATTTTTGGGTGGGCTTCCAGATAATATCTTCCTACACTGGTTCTGTTTTTTTTTCAGAGAATTTTATAAAGATGAGGCTAAGGGGGAATAAACTAGGGGAGGGGGCTATATGTCATCAGAAAATAAAACTGTCTTTTAATCCTATGCTTTTATATGACCACTTTGCCGTTCCATCCGACCACGGTTCCAGAAATCGTTATTTCCTTCCTTTTTACCGACTGAATGATCTCTACTATGCATTCACTTCACTAGATTTTTGTACTTTTGTTTAATACTGGGATCATGCTGGGTTTCAATGACTATGGCTTACCGTAATAGCTGACCAGCAGTGGTTGACATGATCATGTACAGTTCATGGTGATAAGCTTTAGAAAACTTTTACTATCCCATTGCCAAATTGTAATTTGTTCCAGATTCTTCTAAAAAAAAGTTCACACGTATCACTATGAACCTTTTCTTTCTTACTGATTGTAAGAAGCAGGTGCAGTAACAACGAATAAAAAATTAATTTAGTTCCCCCTTCTGATTGATGAACATGAATAAACATAACTTTCCCCTTTCAGAATGGAAAAGGAAAGGATAAGTACATGAGTAAATATATCAACTTCATTTTTATGAAATAAAGGGCATCCGTCCATCCCGCCACGCACTGATTCCCCTTTTCCTAATCTGTTATCCCTCGACTTTGAAAGTTTTCATAGCGAGAACGAGCCATTGGGATGAAAGTGAAAGCCACACCAAGGTCACCCCGCTTGAGCTCCTATTTCTTGTCCACCCTTTTACCCAACACAGCTTGTGATCGATTAGCATAAAAGAAGCCAAGCATATTATATCAGAGTTTATTGGGTGTGTAATAAAAAGGGAGGATAATGGAATGTTATTGCAGCGGTAACTGTCTTCCTGTCTGAGGAAGGGGAAAGCCATAGCCATGTAATGAGAAGGCTGTGTTGCAGCATAAACAGCGAACTACTTGCCATGAGCATGACCGTTTCATGGTTGGTCGAATCCTACAAACTTGTACGTTGCCTCCAAAAGAAACAGGGAAAACCCTGAAGAAAATGGAAACAAGTTTGGTTTAAAAAAAAATGTAATATTGTAGAATATGCATAAGTACATTATTTACCAAAAAAAATAGATAGTTTTTGGCTGCACGCATATGGATTTCAGGAAAGAGAAAGTACTTGGAATGAATGAATTGGAAACTACTATGAAACTATCCATATTCCAGAATGCTTACGCTCTTGTAATGAAGTCGCCCAGGGTGAAGTTGGTGAAATATGGACATAGTTAAACTCAAGTAATGGGGCCCTCGCGGGCTATTCCATCTTATATGATGATGTCCTTTGGAAAGCAGGTTGAAAAAAAGATATTCGTTGCATATTCCATGTTGCAATACAATGAATAACATAGGCTGGCCAAAAAAAAATACAGGAAGTGGAAGGTGATTCAAATGTAACGTACATATTTTTCAATATGACTGGGAATGCTTTCTTCCTGTACACATTTTGGGGGAGACTGTATTTTTTGAATGGGAAAAGAAGACCTGCGCATAAAACGAATGATCCTCCTAATGCTCTTATTTTGTTTGTATGGATTTTCATACTGTTGCGATCATTAGTTAACATAATTATTTAACTCATTAATTCATGTATGAGATGAGTGATCAGTGATCATTGATCATATTGATGATAATAGATGTGAGAAAAATATTATGCGAGAAAACCAAATGAGTCCACCCGGAACGGTTGGAGTTCATCTGCTATTCACCCATCTATCATTTGGCCCATTTACTCCCATCGTATTATTTATTGGAGGGGTTCTGTGGGGAAAGTAAATCATTCTTTGTATGGTAGGGCCGTGCTTGACATCCTTGGGGATCGTTAATAACTGTCCAATTAGTCAATAAATTGACCAATGTCTAAATTAAAAGAAGTGTGAGCTGGTATAGGGAAGACGTACACACTAAATTGGATAGTAGATGATACTGATGAGCCCGAACTAAATACTGAAAACTTCATCAAAAAGCTGAGAAAAACTTTTCGTTTGGTCTTCACTTAACTGCAAGCAACACTGCTTGAAAATAACTTCATTCTGCTGACTTGAAAATTTGTGGAAGGGGGAACAAGTTAAATGTGTAGAGGCTCGCAATTAGAACCTTCGCATTCTTCTCCTTGCGGTTCGTTTCAAGGCTTTAAAAACGAAGAAAAAGTTTTCTATTCGTGCCAACGTCTACGGAGAGAATAACTGAACAGTAATAAATGGAAGAACGCCGCAAGGAAAATGAGTGGGGTAAAAGTTTCTTTCTTCATTTGCCCCCGACTCATTTTCACTGCAGTCTCCCTCATTATTACTTTCTTTGCGGGAATAATATATGTAGGTATCTTCAACCAAGGATGAGTAATGACTTGATGGCTTGCACATTTCAAAAGGGGAAAAAATAGAGTATCCGGAAGAACGAGCCCTAACCACGCAATTATTAATGACAACGACACTTTTCCAGGAAAAAAGCTGGCAACAGCATAGAATCACTATTGACTATGACTATACACTAATGCATTAGAATCACATCGGATCACCCATTTAAAAATCTGGAACTGGGTCAAAGAAAAAATCAGACAGACAAACAGACTCATAAGTTGGAGCAATTTGCCTGAAGACTGACTAAAGTCATGTAGGATGCAAAATCGACATCATCAACGACATTTTTGAAAGTGGGGAAGATGAATCAAGTTGAAATGGTTCCTGGAAGTAGAGCCATCATCATCAATAAGAAAAGTTAACGACTGGATTGGAAAGGAATTTTATTTTAAAGAAGTGCATCATCATCCTCGGATTCAGATTCTGCGAAACTCTGATCTTTTCCAAGTGAACGACTCACTCACTCTTCAAGTATGGATTGTGTGAGGAGGAGTGAAAGTGAAGCTTACTCGTTGAGAATAGCTATGTTTTCCATGACTTGAGCTGAGAGTCTTATCCATAATTACCGAGCGTGAGTGTAAAAAGAGCCCTGTAGCGTTGCCACACATGTGCGTGATGTGATGATGCCTTTCAGCTTTCACTCACGTTGGGAAATGAGGTTTATCTTCTTTAAAGGGAAGGCTGACTGAGTAAACTTTGGTGATTTCTTTCGTTTCCTTTTCCGAAAAGCTATGGTTGGGTTGGAAGGTTGCCGCTTTAGTCAGGAAATGAAAGTCAACATCTTTTGAATCTTTAATGACCATCTTTTCCAATTTTTACCTCTTTGAACATAAATGTCTAACTGGTAATGCGTAGGTATGCTTTGAACTTTATCGTTGGTTGTATGGCCTTAGGTTTACTAGATGGTGAAAGGGAAGGCCCTTTCCGCTTCCATCGACTTTTTCTTTCCGCCTTTTTAAACCGGTAAAGAAATCGGACAAAAGCCAAAAAAAAAAAACTTTCTCGTACCGAGACCATCACTATTCAACATCTTCATAGCTTTTTTATGGCCTCCTTTCTTCCTCTTTAACTTTAATCAGTGAAAGAGATTGAAGAGGAATGGGATGAGTTAAATGGTCTAGTATGGCGATGAGTGACTTTGGTGAAGTTGGATGAATGAATGGATAGAAGGGTGAAAAGTTTTAAGTAATGTTTTGACATGGACTTATTTCAATTCATTTGGTTTCTTCAAAGTTGAAAATTATACTGAAGTGGGTGGGAAAATCCTAAATGCGTTTTTTAAGTGGGAGCATAATTAAAGCATGTATTGAGGTTTTTCTGGTTTGCTCAGCATAATATGGAAAAAGGAAAAATTGGAATTGGGAATTTTATTCATTCTTTTCTGTATAAAATGGCTAATGCTTTCGAGGCCCAAAGAATTCCACTCCTCCTGACTCACTCCATTTAATTTCCAGTTGGTATAATCAATATGAAGTGGATTGACAAATGTTTTGGTTTCATGATCATGACCTTACATAAGGGAAAATGGGGAATGACAGCAGAACAGGCCATTCAAATGAAAGTGGGGCGCCGGCCATGTGTAAAGGAATCATATTATAGTCTTCGTTTTTTCCCCGTAACATACTCCTTTCACCCAAAAAACTTGTATGGCTCATGCCGAGTTTTAGAGTAATTGAGAATTCAATGAAGTGGCTCAAGTCGAGTGGACTGCAAGGACAGAAGTGATATTGAGAAATAGAATGAGACTGCTGACCAAGCAAAATTCCAGAATGTTCAAGAGATAGCAATAGTTTTGTTTATGGTGTGACTGCGGTAGTAAAAAAAACTGGGAAAACTAAACTAGCATTGTTGTTTTCAGCGTAAACTTGCCAGTGACAAATTTTTGGGGCTCATCATGACAATGGTAAATGACTCCGGATTGTAAAAGTGGATGGCTCGTTCTTTTTCGTAGCAGGGACTCTAATAAAATGCGATAAGTTTGGTTTCTGGAATTTTTGTCCTACCAAATAGCACGGCATAACATGACCATGAAGTACTTACATTTTCCAGTATTTTTAAGCTTTAATGACAGAATGTAGACTAAAAGGCTCCGGCTGCTTGTATAAAAATCCTCTGCCCAGATTCAGACACTTTATTCAATTGTTATTAATATCAGATAACTGCAGTCTTCCTATTTTAATACTGTCCATAGCTGTATTCCACTGAAATTTTTTGCTCTGGGAGTGTTTATTTTTGGTTCAAGTTTAACTGTAGGACAATTGGAATGGAATTGGGAGTGTAAAGTTTCATGCTGTTGTTTCTTACTTTTCCTTTTCTTGTCCGGTACTTGAGGTTGGAAATATGTTTGAACTTTAAATCAGAAATTTGCGAGAATGGCGACATAAGTCCAATCCAATCAGGAGGATGTATAAGTGGTCAAATACATCCAAATTTCTTTCGATAAAAAGTTGTTTCTTTTGAAATTCATGTTCATGGATTTGGATTACGTTAAGGATTGGGAACAAGGGAGTGGTTTGGATTTATCAAGGATTCAGTTGAGGACTGCATTTGATTGACCGAATATCCTCATTCTACAAAAGAAGACCATAAGCTATGAATAATCCAGTCAATTGATCATCATCATCATCACACTACTTTTCCGGCGTTAATGTCCAATCAGCACTACTCACTGCTCCTGGTTTACTTTCTTGACTCATACAGATTACTCACGACGTAAATCGCTTCTTCTCCTAATGTACCCGGTGCTTATTTTGTACTTTATAAAGAGACCAAATTGCAGTAAAAACCATTACGTTGATGGTTACTAACAAAATAATTCAAGTTGCATTATGCCATAGTCATATGATCATAAATGAAGTTCTATGAACTGGTTTAATGTACGTTGTGGAATTGATCTTAGCTTTCTTCCTTCGATTTTACGTGCTTCCTTTCCATTCACTATCACATACTCTAATGCAGAATGCTCCAAAAAAAAAATACAGATGTCTACTTGCTTACCTCAAAGTAATCGAATCCCTATAACTGGAAGTCAATATGATGATATTGAGCATCATGGCTTATTTTAATGGCTTCAGAGTTAATACTCTAAAAAACGACTCTACTACCCGGCATATCGCCCTAGTCATGCTCATCATCATTATCATTACATTCCACAAGAGTCCAAAATTCATCCAAGAGAAATTTCCTTCTTGGAAGCAATCTGTACGCACTCCCTGCCATATTCTTCATCTTACTTCCCGGGTTATTTTTTGTTGGTTGCCCAAGGGAAATAGAGTCCTCCCTAAAGGCTTCTTCCCTCATCTTTTCTACTGCGGCTTTTTCATTTTCCTCAAAGATTTCCTCAGTTGGTTGGAAGGAACCCATCTGATGATGAATTGTGTGCCGGCTGCATGACTAAATAATTCTTCCTTAAATGCGGAAAGGATCAGCAGCAGAGATGAGATAAGCATTCTGATACGATAAGCACCGCTCCAGAGTTTGCATGCTTGTTGCATCCAACATGAAAGGGAAAACTTTTCCGCTGGGTTCATCATCATCTGAGGAAAAACTTGGCTTTTTTTTAGCTGACTCGCGTTTGCCTTTGTTTCCTTTTGTAGCAAATGCATTTAGGGGAGAAATCCCTTTTTTGCTTATGTAATCAAGGAAAGCTTTGCTTTATCATGGATAAAGGATCGGCATCAGCATGAACTTCTGGGCTCGCCTACATCATGTTGTGCAATTACTTTGGGAAAATGAAATGCTCTTGGGTAGGTCGAGAAAGCATAGCACGCGCCACGAAAACTAAAAATTGTACCAAAACCTTGTTTTCTCCCGATTGCTCCCCATCCCATCTTCTTCAGAGGGAAGGGAGGAGGGAAAACCCACCACAAGGGAAAGCAGATGGTAAAGGAGCACAGTAGCAGTTTGGGGAATAATCGCGGTCGCTTTTCAATGAAAAAAAGTCGAATCAGCTTCCACATCCACCTCCTCCCACACGTCAGTGTTTTCTCCCTTTTCCCTTCCTAACAGAGGCTGCCCTTTTTGTATGGATCTTTCGTTATATGAAAAGAAGCTTACATGGGTTGGTGATATCCTTTATTGGGAAGTTGGTTGCCCTCCCAGTTGGACCTAAAAATACAAAGTGCGCTGAGTAAAAAGGGGCTTTGACTTTCTCCAAGCAGATGTTGAGATGAGATGATATGCTTCCTACTTGTTTTTTTTTGGTTGAGAGGGAAATTGAATTGAAAAGGGAGGAAAAAATGTATTGTGAAGAATATAATGAGATGACCAATGTTAAGGTCCACTCAACTTGAACCTGAAGCAGAAAGGATAGCGAAAAAATACAGTATTGCATAACATGTTTTCTGCTTCTTCATCCATGCAACATTTATTCAGGATTGGTCTGTAATTTATATCTTCGGATTGCTGTCTTTGACGCAGTATCAAAGAACATCTTTATTTTTGGATCGGTAAGTGATGTTACGGAATCTCGGGAAAGCGTATCCAGTATTCATTTTTCTCCTGAAATGAAGTGAATAAATAATTCATGATTTTGATTACACAACAAGAAAAAACATAGGGGTGAAAGATAGCTCAGCTTTGAAAATTCTCAAGGGTCAGAGGGCACGAGAGGAAATATAAATTATATCTTTTTTGCCATTCTTGCTTATACTGCTGTAAACCAAAAGCATATGAAAACCACTCAACGAACAACCATTTATCATTCATCATCTCTAATAAATTTTTGTATTTCTTTTATTTGCAGGAGAGGATGAGCCCTCGGCATTAATGGATTATGACTGAAACTCTGACGGTGCTCTTTGTCCTCCTCTTATCACCACGTAAGACTCACTTTCTACTTATATTTCCATTCCACAAAAAGGGCCGGCTTTTATTGCTCCGCCAAAAGTACTTTGTCTCGGCTTTGTTGGTAATGCAATGCAATGTCCTTCCCCTCCTCCCTCCTTCCCTCTTCTTCCCCCATTCAGATTCAGTGAGGCATGGCCTGGGATGCACGTGCCGTACCGGCATGTGCCGATATCGTCTTCTGAAACTTACTTCCCTCCTTATCCTATCCAATGTATGTAATACCCTTCCTTCATATTTTTCCGTTTCCGCTTCACCAAACAGCATCTCCATTTTCAAAGAAATTGTACAAGTTTCACCTTTTGACAGGGGCAATAATGGTAGTTTTATGGGATGCCAAATGGCAGTTTAGATTTATATTGATTGCACTGCGGATAGAAGATATGAAGATAAGATATGAAATGATATGGTTGTCGCAAGTCAAAACTTTACCCTTCCCGACCCCGACATAACAATACTTAAAAGTCATGTCGATGAATAAGAATCAACGGCATGTTAAACAAGATTATTGTAGCGTATTTAAATTGAATTCAAGAAGTTTTTTTCTATATCCTATCATCCTTCATAATGCAGTATGTAATCTGGTGTGCTTTTCTATAACAAATCGGGTTCCCGGGTCGTGTTGTGTGCACAAGTAAAATATGTGCCATGCCAGATCTAGAATGTACTGCAATTCCGGGACATGCCATAATATGCAATTTTTGCCAAGTCATGGATGTCGTGAATGGCATACGAAATGAGTAGATTCCTTTGGATTACCAAACACGTTATATTATGCACTTTATTGTGTCCCCGTGTAAACCTCAATCCGTGGACTCATTCAGGCATTGTATTGTATTGTATTTTGTATTGTTATATATGAGTGAAGTAGGTTATAAAACATGCATTTAATTTTGATTGGATTTAGAATTCCTTTAGATATCACTCAATCGCTCCCTCCGTGCAAAGGATATTAATTGTTTAAGACTGCAGGTTTTACTTTCGTTGACCTCCGTTGTCGACATCTTGTTGGCTTGCGGGTTGAAAAATGAGGCGATGACACAATACAATATACTATGTAATGGAAACAAATGGAATACAATTTCCGGTTTTTCAAAACTGTGTGCTCATAGGTTAAAGGATTTGAATGAGAACGGAGCAAAATTAATAAGTAAATTTTAAGCGAATTTTTAATTTATTGCGGGAAACGTTCACCGGATGAAAGCGGTTGGAACGGGAGGTGAAAGCATAATACAACTATAAAAAGCTACTGCAATATTATATAAAAACCGTCTACTTACATATTTAAATGTTCATAGGTAGGTAATAAAATATCTAATATCACATGTCATAAAAGATGCAGTTTACAATCCACAACGAAGGAGAAATTTGAGTAGGAACCGGAGCAGCATAAAACCAGACATAAAAAACCACAGTTTCGTGAAACGTTTCTCTTCCCCCGACCAAATCCTGAGGTAAGAACCTGTGAAAGTCAGGAGGGGCTGACTGAGAAAAGGGCTACATTTAATATGCAATGTTAATGAAAACACAATACATAGTCGGTAACTCGTACTATTCATTCACAGAGGAATGAAATGTGTGCCAGTTGGAGAGTAGAAATAATTATGGTTTATCGTGTGGTGGGTGAACAGTGAGCAAAATGTAGGCCTTCAATGGTTATAAGTAGGTTAGGTGAGAATTCTAATATTCCTATTCATATTTACCTACTTGTGAGAATTTTGCGGTGTGGGATGAAGGGATGAGCAGTTCATATTATAATGCTCAAATCATGTGTATTTAGCTGACACAAAAGGCAGACGTGCTTACGTAGTTCTACCAGTTGTAACCTTACAAAGGGAACTATAGCAGGTTATAACTGCATGGCTCCAATGATTAAAGATGAATGCAAATACTATTCATATTCATAATAATATTAGCATAAGCTCATTCCATTCTATTTCCAGATAAATCCAACAAGGATAATAATGGAATGAGTTGGGGTGGAAAGAAAGAAAAAAGAAAACTAGCACATTTCAATTCCGACCGAACACATCAAGCTATACCTATTTCCAATGTGTACTTATTATTGCTTATGATTATTTAGAAGCTGGCCAGATTAACTTTTGAGAGAACAACTACGTTTTTGAAGGTTTGAAAGGAAGAATGAGGCTTTACAGAACTCATCTCGATTTGAACTCAAGTTGAGCCTTTTATCCGATGCTTTCTCCTGTAGTGATGATGATGATGATAATTCTGGTGCTTTAAGCAGGTCACATCTAACACGAACTGAGTCAAACATGTTAAAAGGAAAGAAAATTGCAACAGCATTCACTATTTTATGTTAAAATTCTGCATCGGGATGGGTAAGTAATATGAAGAATGAGTATGGAGAAAAAATGAACAACCATACCGTTTATTTAGCTCTGTGGTCGATTGTTGATGCTTTCGTTTTTTGGTTTGAAAAATTGAAAAGTCGGTTTATGTCTGTCACTATCATGAAGGCAAAGGAGGTCGCGTCCAATACGTACCGATGCTCTTGAATTGATTGTTTAAAAAAACAAGGAACTGTAAATAATATTTAAGAGAAGGAAAGGGAAATCATCACAATAATGCGAGAAAATTCAAATGCTCTCAAAGACTTTCTCTGCGGGATTGGTTTACCCTTTTGGCATTGGCAGTGTTAAAATCTTGTCGGTATGGATGAATTTATTTAATTTTTCATGGGTTGGTTTTCAATTTATGATGGTATTGGCAAAATGGCAAATGTATGTTTTTGAACTATGTAGGTGGGTTATTTATGACAATGTGGGAGTGAGCTTGAAGAAAAAGTCTACTTGCCAATAATCTGACATTTTCACTGCCAACTTGTCAAATTCACGTCAGGCCTGGTTCAGTCATTTAAGGTTGAGGTGTTGGGATTGGAAATGTGGTAGGTTACAAATTAAATGTTGAAGTTTTTTTCTGCTGAGGCTAGAAAACGGGGTAAAGTATTGGGGGAACTGGTGCGGTAATGGAAGTACTGTTATGCTGTCTATACTTTTAAACAGAATCTCAGATATATGTAATAATACTGCAGGTACATTCAGACTCATAGAACTTATTTATTCTAAAGAACTAGTTGGAATCTGACTCCAATCGTTATATAAGTAAATTTTTTAGTGCATACAATGTAATTGAATCCCAGTGATTAAACTACGACATTTTTAGACAACTAGCTACATATGTTACGCATTCAACGTATTATGGAAGTAGGTATTCAAAAACTTCCCAATTTTCATAAGTTACACCCAATGAAATAAGTCGTAATATAGTCCTCATAGTGACTTTGATTAGCATTGCCATTTCACGTTGTGTAAGAGTAGAATGTGACCCAGTTATGAAATGAAAAACAGAAGGGGCAAGGTAACCCTATCTTAAACAGTCGTATATTTACGCATATTATGAATAACAGATAGTTCCCCATGCATAAGTATGAAAGTAGCTACATAATCATCATCATCACAAAGAAGAGAGCGAGATGAAAATTAGTTATTTATGGCAAGGAGCAAAAGGGGACCAAAAACTTTTCATTTTTGCCAAGACGGAACCACGCTTGGAAACCGCAACTTGAGCACAGAGCGTATCATTTTGGTATCCCTGGAAGAATGAACCAAACACCATCCATATTGCAGGGGAACTTTTTTTCTTCTTCGAATCTGTAGAGGTAGTTATGCAACTCGGTGATGCCTTGATACAACCACTAATCTATTACTGTACCGAAAGTAATAAATTTTAGCAGATTCAGACCAAAGTACGGGGATGACTACTATGCAGGCGTCGGAACACAATGGAAAGTCTGGCTTTTCTTTCCCAAACACATAATATCCTTTCTCGGTGATGATCAACATCATCAACGTTACACTCATCATATGAGCAAAAAGCAGAAGAGGAATGGAAGAGAAGAAGAATAAGAAGGCATGAGTAAAAGCCTTAATAAATCATCTGGAGTATGTATTGTTGGAAGGTGGCTGTTGTATTCCTATCCACGGGAAAGTTTTCGGTACAGCTACAAAAAGTCATATCATTTGGAACAACTCAAGAAAATCAGCTCAATCTCTTGCTTTCTCTGCCTATATTTTACCGGGAGTGATACGACAACCGACAAATGACAAAAGTGCGACGAATTACTTCGCTCACGTTTCTCTTCTGAAGAACATGTTTTGAGATGATTTCAACTGTATGGGAGAAGCTTAACTCAATGTGGCAAGCGTCTCGTGAAAAGGGAGTGGAAGGTCAAAAATATAAATGAAAATAAGTGAGAAAGGTTGGAATTGCATAATGACAGCAGGGAATGGGATAACTGTGACCGTGACTCCTTTTTAAAATGCTCAACAAATTTTATGACTGTGGTTGTACGTAATTCTGCTGATGTCTTTTAATACACTATTCTAGCTTTTCCGACTCTACTACTTTATAGATCGGGGGATGTGATGGGAAAAGCGGGTTTCATGTTTTTAAAAGAAAAAAAATAATTCAGGAGGGACCATGGGGGAGAGTAAAACATGGTTAATTTTTAAGTAAGCTTTCACCCCAACAGTTTCGACGAAATTCTTTTCATGTTTCCTGAGTTGCCTAATAAACTAATTTAATGCGTATGCATGATATGGTGGAGGTGCTAGCTGCCTGGGACATTGAGCTTTCACTCATTCATTATGATGGCTGATGAGAACGGTCTCATCATGACGTTACAAGGGCTAGAAAGTGTCAATAATAAAATCCAACACGAGCCATTGTGGTCAAATGGAACAAGATCAAATAGTATTAATTTTTACGGTTATTCTTGAATATGAAGAGGAAAAGTAGTGAACAGTCCTTAAAAAAACAAGAAATATGAATCATGTCAACAGGAGGCTGGTTGATGTCAACCGTCCTCATCTCATCATCATGCACTGTATAGGTAATAAGAAGGAATG
>JAQGAI010001707.1:0-13929 GCA_034696905.1 Lepidocyrtus violaceus
ATCAGTTTAGATCAAACAAACTTCAACAAAATGATCTCCTTAAGATAAGCGCATCCATTTACTTCACCAAACAAACGTTATTTGTCGCAAATGGGTATGTTTACGCAATATTTAGCTAAAGTACATCTTCTTGAAATAATATGTTTATATGGGCCCCACATCACTTATATTCGAAACTTTGTTGTTGGATGCAATTTTCAGTGCAGTGCAAAGTGCATCTCATCAAATTGGTTATTGCTCAATTCAAGAATATACCAAGAATATATAAGAAAATCCAACTTTACTTTTCAAATGAATTCCTTCTCCGAACAATTTCAATTCATATTTTTTTAAGTAAAATTTTCTGTAGAAAAAAGTGCCTTCTCATAATTTTCCTTTGAAAGTCACTCATTCCCTCATTATCATCACTCGATAGATTATTTTGTCATCCCGTCCTGTTCCTACAATATTTTTTACAGAAAAATGTGTAATGTCTCAATAAGACAATTTTTAATATCTTCTTTTCTCAGTTTAGCTTGATTCATTTTTTGAATAATCATTCCACTTCTTTTTTTTTGGACAGTCATTGTTAGCACATGAGTGTAAATTACTCTTTATTCCATCATTCCTCGAGGCTCTGAAGCTTACTCAAGTGCAGAAATCAAACAAAGTCATTTTCCCCCAAATAATGATATTACCTAATCTAGGTATAATAGGTATACACTTTGCCTGGGGATACCTACGTACGATACAATTACTCTACGATGATAACAAAAGCTAATTATATGTTTTATGAGGATTTCAAGAAGAAACTGCTTCTTTTTCCCATTAAAATGTCAGTCACTTGCCAGTTTTTAAGGATGAACACTGTTACAGATTTAAAAGTAACGGTATTTATGCAACACTTGGTCAAGCGCTTCCTACATCATTTTTTGCTTCAAAACTTAATTTGCATATTGCCCCTTCCCCGCCCTCATTGTTCATATTTTCTTCATGACAATGATAATAATATGGTGATGACTATGACCTCAACTATTTGTTTTAACATTGTTGTGTGAAAATGATTAGCCCCAACCTATTTGTAATCTGATGGTGTGATATTATGTGAAGTTCGGTTTTACGATCGGCTAATGATCATTCGTACCTCCATCTCCGTAATAAAATCATTATCCAAAACCTTATCATTTGCAAACCGAACGGACGAACGAAATAGTATTGAATTCGATTGCATAATTCCATTCAATCATACAATTACGTAATTCAACAGTATACCTACCTATTTTTACATCTTTGGATTCTAGAGCAAGCTACTATACTTCTTGCCAAAATTTATAATAGAAAAATTATAAAGTGCGAATTTTTATTGACTACGGCTAATTTTGTTTTCAGGTAGATTTTATTTTGAATAAGAACTTCTCAACAGTTATTATGTGAGCTACATGGCTCTATGAATGAATTGAAATGGACTTTCTGCATCAACGATCCCCATACCTATAGCTAATAATATTTTGAAAACTCTAATAAAATAATTTATCACAATCATAATTGAATTCATTCCCTCTCTCACATATGAGCCATTCTATATCGTCTTAAGAACATAAAAGGTTTTCTGATGCACACGGAAATAGTCTTTTTATTCTTAGGTTGATGCAGTGGTACGCATTTGTGAGCTTACAACTTACAAGTTGAAAGAAGCGTACAAAATACATTTTGCCCAAGCTCCCGAAATAAATTTTGTCTTGCACAATTAAAACATGGAATAATCAACAAAATCGAAATTGTTTGTATATTATGAATAGTTAGAAAGAAAAAAAATGAAGTTATATATATGAGAGCGGGAACGTGAATAGTAGGTGGTATGCATATTATGGACATGCAATTTTTGCCATAATTGTTGCAAAATGCAACATTTTGACCAATGTTTTGCTAGCATGTTTTCTGGGATATTGTTCCTATTACCTTGCGTAATTACATTACTATACAAGATGAGAATTATTACTCATCATAATAAAAAACCAAGCAGATTAGTTTCTTTGGTCTGGGGTATTGAACTGGGTGCCTAATCATTTCTTGACTTGATCCTGATTACATAGTATTGTGCTGAAGGATGAGCAAGAAGATGTCTTCAGTTATGATGATGCTGATGAGAAATGCGACATGTCGCGCATGATGATGATAAAACTGTAGCTGCGCGGCTTGTTTTTTTTGCCAGTAGTGGAGGCAGTGATGGCGATGGCAAAGTTATTGACTATGTAATAGTGACAGCCAAACGTTGAAATTTACGGTCATGAAATGATGAAGAGGTGAAGATGACACATGTTTTGGGAGTTATGTTGTGATGATGTGTGGAATGATGATATGATGATGATGATGATGAGCAGTATACTTGCCGCATCAACGTCTTCCGTCACATATAAAGTTTAAATATTGCTGCCTGACAGTTTATTACTATTTTGCGATGTAACCTACTGAGCAGAAATAAGCATAGACAAGTTGTTGGATTCTGAAGAGAAAACAAAACTGTAATTAAAACTGACCATTCTGCTTTTTTATTTTCATTTGTCCACTATTTCAAACAAACTATACATACATAGTTGTATTTGCTTTATACCTATGTGCATACTTTGATAAGACGTGAAAAATGTATGACACAATTTTTACCATGTGTCAGAAATAAAATGTGTCAAATATTATGTAAAAATTAGTTGAATTGTTTTGATGAGTTTCAAGACGAGGTCTACACATGAAAGCCTTACAGCAAGCGGCCGGTGGCCTGCTTTTCTTATGATTAGGTATCCAATGAAATCAAATCAAACAGTTTTTATAGCAAACTATCATTGTTTGAAAATATTCACAAGTTTTTCTGTCACTTGTATTCTGAAAAACGGACTAGAAAATTCCATAATTGAGATGCAATGTCTTTTTTAAATGGTCATGGTATGATTTAACCAGATTACAATTAGCTCGAACCTGGTTTGGTTGATGATATGACAAGTTTGATGTTGAGTTGATTAAATAATTATGATTTGATCTTAATTAAGGTAATCCTGACCGAAGATGGAGTGTACGGAAAACAGGAGAATTTGGTCGACGAATCGAATCTGTATCAAAGGAGCTTCAACTGCCAGCAAGGAACTTTAGACTTCAAGAAAATCTGGATTTGAGCGAAACCCGGAGATATGACTATGACCCATATTCCTTTGGAGCGGGGGTGAAAAAGCCAAGTCTAGATTTGGAGCTTCCTTATTTAAACTCCCTGTCATCGGATCAAGAGGCTCAAGAAACTGGGGAGAGTGATGGCTATGTCTACGCTCCTCCTAGCAAAGATGCGGAAGAACTTGGAGGATACGGTTACAACACACCTTCGCCAGTTGCAGCACAGAATGAAGATGGCCCGGAGCCCACATCTCCTGAATTAGAGCAGCCAGTAGGAAAAGTTTATTCCTTTTAGTAATTTTAGGCTGAAAAAACAAGCTTCATTTTGGTTTTTCATAACATTTTGATCTATTTTAAGACCCCAGTTGAACCAAATGTCGTTGCTGGACCTGGAGACCAATTCTTCTTCCCCTTACCATTGGCCAAGGAAAGAGAAACTGACGAAGATATTGATTCCCAAGGTTTGAGCGCTGGGAGAAAGCGACCCAACCCATCCAGTCCACAAGTATCTGCAGTTGGAAGTTCTGGTAAGACGTCTCATTTTGCCCCCATTTTAGATGCATATTAGAATTTCTTCTTAAATATCAATCCTAAATTATGAGCAAACCATGCATGTCTAGGTTCTGATTGCACGAATGATAACGACCCAACCTGCTGGAATCACGACTATACCGATGTCATTCCCGGCGTGGCTGGAACAGATTATCCAGTTCTATCCCGCATTCTGGAAACCAATTTCGATTGTGAGGAGCAACAGTACTCCGGCTACTACGCGGACTTTGATGAGGAAGCCAGATGTCAACTTTTTCATATTTGTTTGAAGAAAAACAACTATAGAAAATCTAGAAAATGGTCCTTTCTCTGCCCTAATGGGACACTATTTTCCCAAATGGATTTGGTATGCGTTTTATGGACGGATGCTCCGGAATGTAATCAAGCCACTGTTAGATCACTTTACAATATAAATCAGGAACTTGGCTGGGATAACGTAACAGACGGGTTTGAAAGTAGTCGGAATTCGAATGGGGAGCTTCAATCCGCAATGTCTGCCTTCCGTGCTGCTGCCATCGCCAACAAAGGCAACACAAAGTATGAGTCAAATCCTCCTTCAACTAGGTCGGGTGGTTTGCCCTACAGAATCCCGGTGAAAGTTAACGAAGAGGCTGGCAGACCAAGAACAAAGTTGCAGGAAGTCAATCAGAATGCTTTGCATGGGTCAGCACATGAGTTGGATTATGGGGATAACACGGAGCATGACGTAGAAGAATCTTCCAATTTTGAAACCAGTCTGAGAAAACAAAGTCAATCCCAGCATAAGACAAAATCTTCCTCTGATTTGCGAAAATCTACCTCTGAGGCATATGAACTTAAGGGGAGTGCTGATGGTGTCCAGCCATTCATTGTAAATCGACCACGAACCCAGCAGACTCCAAGTTGCGCTGATGCTTCAAATTGTGGTGGATATGAGAGTGACCAACAAACGGAAGAGCCCCAAAGTGTGGTGATGATGCGAACCGTCCAGAGACTGCCTGACGGCTCTGAACAATATGCAGAGGTTCCAGTGATGGTCCCCAACGGAGGATACATGGACTCGGAAAGTGAGGGTTACAGCTACCCCAATCCTAATGACAGGGAGTCCACACCGGCTCCCACATACTTGCCACCGTCTGCAACGACTCCAGAACCAGAAGATGACTTTCCACCTCCAGCAATTCCTACTGAACCTCCATTGGATAAGGAGAATTACGAAGCTGACTATCAAACTCCGGAAGAGCCATCCACAACGGAGAATGCGGAAGAAAGTGGATATCAATACCCAAATCCTTCAGGGTCGGAAGGGCCGGAAGAGGGATTTAATTTACCCAAGCGTAAAGAAGAGCAACAGGATGCGGGCTATCAATATCCCGATCCCAACCAAGCCAATACAGAAGAGCCCGAGGAAGGGTATAGATACTCCCAACCAACAACAACGGAGCCATCAGAAGGCTATCGATATTCCCAACCAACAACAACAGAGAATTCCGAGGAAGGTTACCGATATCCCAGCCCAAGTTCCACTGCTAGGTCATCTTCCAGATATGAAAATACAACTCCACCATCAGCATCCGAGCAGCCATCAACAGGATCAGAGGAATCCGATGAGGGCTATCAGTATCCAACGCCGGACAAACAACTGGGTTACAACTATCCAGAACCAACGACAACAGACCAGCCATCCCAAAAATATCCTAATGAACAGTATCAAGTAACGGATAATGAAGTTTCGGGTGGATACGACGCAGAAACGACAACATATTCGAGTGCCCCAGCCCCAAACAGGAACCAAAATCTGGTGGACGACCCAACAGAAAGCTCAGTTTCAACAACAACGCTTTCACCGGAAGACAATACCCCTGCAGCTGAATACCTCCCTCCAAGTGGAAATGATGACCTAGCCAGTAAACAAATTGCAGTTGATGAAGACACCGTTGGAATCACCGGTGGCGGTCAAGGGGAAGGGGATAGTGACTATGATGAGGAGGAGAATGAAGTTGCAACCGGCTCACCCGATGAAAATGGCTACTCCTACAACTATCCCACACCCCCGTCCGGAGCCGGCTCAGTAGATCCTCCCACAGGAGCTTTAGGTACTTTATCTCAGCTTTACATTCTGAATATTCGAGAAGAGTTCAGGAAGCGACAGAAACTAACAGGTTCTTATTATTCCGCCAATAATGGCAATACAGATTCGGACGAGAAAGTGAATGAGATCCTCAAGCAGATCCAGAATGGAGGGATTGAAGCCGTCGATGCAAACGGGAAACCGATTGAGTTCGACAAGCTCAAAGAGCTTCTACTCAAGTCCCCCCGAGGATCCGTAGAGCTGAAGGGTCTTGAAAATGTGGATAGTGCAGCCTCAGCTTCCACAGAGATTCCCACGTCGCCCCAAACGGAGCGACCACAGACTCAACAACCTCCAACCGAGGAACAGCCCTACTATACCACCGTCACTACCGCAAATGTCATTCCTAATAATAACGCTAATTTATTTAATACTAACCAAAATCGGCCTTCCGTTTCATCCCCACAGAGGGATGCTCGCCCTTCGCCAACCTTGTACTTACCACCTACTAACAATAACAACAATGCTCCTCCTCAGCAATACTTTACTAACAATAATAACAACAACATTCTTGTGGATCAGCCCACCTTCGAGATCAAGCTCCCTAACCGAGAGTTTGAAAGCCACTTCGTTCAAACTAACACAATTGATAGTAATAATAATAACAATAGAGATAGCCAATTTGTTTCAAATATTCAAAACCAGAACCAACAGCCCAGCCAATACCGACCGCAGACGAGTAACAACAACAATGGCTACTATTCCCAGCAGCCATCCCCTCCTCAAGCTCAAAACGTTCAATATCAAGGGCAACTACTGCAGCCCACACCACAGCAGCAATTTTTCCCCAATCAAAATTTCCAATATAACCCCACGCTTGCGACGAAATTGGAAATTCCTAATGAAAACTACCTCCCACCCAGACAAAACCAACAATTCCAAAATAATTTGATAAATCCTCCTCCCCAAGCTGCCCAGCAACAACAACAGCAGCAGCAGCAGCAAATTATTCCCCAAGCCCCGTCGGCAATTCAACAACCACTTGGGGAATATCTTCCTCCCCCACGTCAAGCCACTTCTTCCATCCTCCAGTCGCAATATTATGATGGTGAAGCTTCCTCCAACTCGCAGCAATCCAGAGGGCCATTCGTATCCCAGCCCATTCAACTCACGGAAAATATTCAATTACAGCAGAGTTTTGCCCAACCACTTCCACTAACAACCGGGAACAGCAACAATCCTCTCGGAAATCCAAAAGACATAAAAATAGTCCCGGCTCTATTCGTTCATCAGCATACGAGCATAGCATCCCAACTACAGAATGGAGGAAGTGGCAGCGGTGGGAATATTGATAATAATAACAGTTTCCAAAATTTGGACACAGCTCAGTCAGTCTACCGTCCTTCCGACACTGGAGCCAAATTTGGAACGAGCTCTTTAGCCCAGGAATTGAATCAACTTGCTAATTCCGTGTACCTCCCTCAAGGCAGCAGTGCAGGAAGACAGTTTACCCGGAGGAGCAATGCTGGATCATCATCATCATCTTCTTCAAGAGGGGGAAGAAGCTCTTCAAGCGCTTCCTCTGCAGAGCCATCCCACACAATTGAAAAGGCGATCCAAGCAACCACTTTTACTTTGGAGGATGCCAGAACGCCAGAAGAGCTCCAGAAGTATCATCACGAGGACTTGAAGCGTTTCCATTCTGAGAATATTGCCAAGAAGGGTGGCGTGTTGGATGAGTCCTACGTGGCCCCTCCACCCGTACAGAGACCTGCACAGGCGTCCGTCCCAAGGGTTGAACATCGTTTTGTTACCCAGCGTCCCACGAGCTCTATCAATGATCGAAGAAGTAGCCAACGTCCTACTATTCGTGATGATAGCCAGCGAAGTGGAAGTAGCAGAAAAAGTGGAAGCAGTAGGGGAAGTAGCTCCAGTTCCAGCTCCAGTCGTAGTAACAACAATTCCAATTCACCCGACAGATTTTCATTGAACGACTCCAATTTAAGTAGCAGTAGCCGTGGAAGGAGTAATCATGAAGATTTCTTTATTCCGGTTTCCGGTTCATATGGTGGTGGAAGTAGTGGTAGTAGGAGTAGCATAAGTAGCAGTAGTAGAAATAGTGATAGTGAAGGTAGTCAATTTAGAATTAGTGGAAGGGGTGGTGGAGGGGGACGCTCATTTGCGGACTCAGAATCCGAGAGCACACTTCTCAGTAGATTCCTTCCGGAGGAAGATGGAGGCTTTGGTGCAAGACTAGGTATTAAGTAAAGTATTCGCTTGCCATTTTCATTTCGTTTCAATTACAAAAGACCTTTCTTTGACCTCTCGTTCCAATAAGCATAAAAAATATTGACCCAAAAATCATAGAAATATAATGCAAGTTAAGTTAACTATAAAGTGTTAAATATAGAAAATTAGCGTAACCAAACTTTCCTGTAACGCATTGTTGATTTTGGATGAAAGTGAAATAAGAACATTTAATCAATCTCATGTTTCATGAAAATACTATTTTCCCTGTTGGGTTTCAGATTTCAGATTTCGTCGTAACTCCTATTATGAATCATCATCATGATGCAAAAATAAAATGTCTGTTGTACATGCATCATTAATGTTATGTAGATATGTACTTGTAAATATGCATTGAATAGTTAAAAATAGATTCTTAATTTTGTTTTCCTCCTCATTTTAGACTCCCAACTTTAAGTAGTTTTAAAGTAGTAACTTCATAACCAAGTAGTTTGGCAAAGTACTTTATTCGTTCTTTTCCCATAAACGCTTTTATCCCCGTTCTTTTTAAGAATTCCTAAGTTTTTTTGTTTTGAAATTATTAAAACTTAAATATAAAAGAGAGACTCAATTATTTAATGTGAACTTTTATTGCAATAAAGAAATATGAAATAAAACATTGGAGTTGCAGCGAGTTATATTTGTATCGTAAGTACCTAGTGCGATCCTGACAGTTTTCATTTCCTGGTAGTTCCTCGAAGGTAAACCGACTGTTTTGATGGATCCTATAAAATCTCCAGCAAATAAATATTTATTAAGCAGTATATTTTGCACTATCATTATTAGAAGGACTGCGTAGGCGTTGAAGAAGCTGTGGTTTAGGTTTACTGGGATACATTTCAGAAACGTTCTTTCCTTGATCAATCATTACGATCAAATAAACCAGAGAAGATCAGCTCTGTATCGTATCATGTAACACGTGGTCTCTTCAGTTTGATCCCCCGGTTTCTTATATTTTGTTTATAATTTTATCTGCAATTTCTCCAAGTTAATCCCATCCAAATCCATCCTCAGAAATGAGATGTATTGTCTAAAGTATACATATATATACTTATAAATATGATATGATATCAAACCACAATAGGTCTGCCACTCCCCCATACCTACTGTAGTTAATAATATAAGCGTCCCGGGAAAGCTTGTGGAAACTTTCTCCCTTTCCTTGTTCCTAAACATTTTTTCTTTCTTCTTTGCTCTAATCTCGAAGGATTCACATCCAACTCCTACGCTTCTTTTTAAAGGACGGGATAAATATAGCCAGATGTTAACTTTGTGACATGCAATATTTATCCATCTCAAGAAACTAAGCTTACATCTCTGGCATGTTTCAGAAGAACCTCGCTTCAAACAAATGTTTTAGATATTAGATTGAGAATGGAAAATTGGTAAGCAAAGTTATTAGGTCATGATTGCAACATATATCTTAAAATATTTTACTAGCTCTATTTTTTTAAACCATTTTTAAGCATGCCTATACATATGCCAGGTATTAAAGGTTCAAATCCGTTTATCTCCCAACTTCCATTTTTTTCCATCTTATAGAAAGCGTACTTTGCAATGTTGCAACCCAACCCAATAATTTTCCTTCCGACATGACAGTTTCATGAAATTATCAACGGTATATGCGTAGTTTAATTTAATACAATCGTATCGCATTCCATGGGATTTTGACCACGCAAGCTCCACGTCATATCCAGTTCCATTCCAGGTCCAAGGCCTCAAAGTTATCGTGGTCCGACAAAGAGCTCTCTTCAGTATCACCCTTGTACTTGCCCTTTGCAAAACGCTGATTTGGCGTCTCTGTGACATGCTATCATCACAAGTGATGATGGAAAACTCAAACAGAATAAAATATGCAGGAATAATTTTGACCAAAAAAGGAAAGAAAGAAAACGTTGAATGCGACTATAAATAGCAGTTTTCAAATATATTATAACACACAAAACCTTTATTACTGTACATAAATAACAATTTATTACCTAATATGACTAGTAGTACATGTAAGTTAATTATATTTTGCTACACTTGAAATGAATAAAATATTTAAAATCTCACTCATCAACCTTCGTTCACTCTTCCCTGCAGAGTCTTAAACCACTTGATCAGCAAACTCATCCAATGCCCAGTTTGGAAGCATCTCTATTCTAAACCGCAACTAATTAGCAGCATAGTAGCTGCTACTATATAATTACATTTACAGAACATTTTCGTACAAGTTCTTTATTTATTTTTTTAGCTATAATACAGAATTAACATGGGTGAATTCCTACGTCCAAAATTTCAAAGTGAATTAGATAAGTAGCTATTAAGATCTATGAAATAAATACTGATATTTTCTGCTTTAGAATCTACTGATTTTTAGAAGAGGGTCATTTGAAGGTTTAAAAGTTTCATTAATTAACTTACTAATACATACTACAGTATAACTACATATTTACCAAAGATCTTATACTGAATAATATACTTTACAGTTTACAATTATAAAACAATTTCATAATCTATAATTTTCCCCATGTATAAATATACAGAAGGGTGTAACCTTTAGAAGGACAAGTACGAGGATTTTTTTGTCTAAGAAAAGATATGTCAAAGGTTACGGAATAAAATAAAATCATAATTTTATGAGGGCAGCTCTAAATCTTTGTGAACGGGATGTTATAAGTCATTCGTCATTCTCATCATTTGAAAGATTCATAATATGTAGATAGTACTGACCATGGCATTACATCTATCTTTAAACTTACTCATTTGAAGGTTGCTGACTGATGAAAATATGAACTCTACATTCTTAAGGTTAAACACATTATGTACTTATATGATAAGAAAGGAAAAGTCTGGAAAAGTGATAACATTATGTAATAACTGGCGACATGGGTGGGTATTAAATTGGCATACTACAAATAGAGAACTTATAAGACTGAAAAGTTCCTCCTTTTGACACTCGTCTGATGAGAGAAGTAAATGAGACTGTTAGAGAGAGCATAAAAGGCTCGCCATGTAAATCTTCTGTTCCTCGAAAATAAAAATCGACAGGGGGATTTAAATCCAGGGTAACGACTTGATGATGCAAACTTATATTTCACCATGTAAAAATTCGTAAAACCGTTCAAAACAAATGCTCATCCGTCAGGAAGGGCTTTTTTGTTCTGTGAAGACGATGATTTCAACTAGCCACCGTGCCTGTACAACTACTTAGGTTAGGTTAGGTAATTCTTTATTCAAGTGTTAAACAGTTTCAGGTAATACATACATTACTTGATCTCCCAACTATAACACCATCAGGATAGACCCATTATTCATATTAATTATAACAATATTTAAATATCTGGATATAACCTGTCATGATAAATCCTGTTTATCAATCTATATAATAATTCCATAAATAAAATATGAGTGCTTACAATAACAAACCTCACTGTATACATAAACCCTTATCTAGCTTATTTCTACGTTACAATACTCTACTTTTTTTAACCATTTTTAAGATTTTAAATAAAAACATTTTCTCTTTCCTCAATCATTTTGTTCTTGCACTGTTCCAAAAACTGAGATGAGCTAACTTTTTCAGTAGGTTTACATAATTCAATAAATCTATTCCAGTTTGAAATAGCACATGGGATAATGGAGTGACCGTGTCGTACAGAAGTATTGACAAGACGAACCAACATATGATCACCCCTTAATTTTGATTTTACAAACCAATCCAAAAACATTGGATTGCCTAAGCCTCTCATAACAAATTTCAATAAAAAAATCTGCCTCCTCTCATTTGCTTTTCTTCTGTTTCGCCTGCCTTTTTGCCAATTTTGGATAATAATAATTACATACAAACCTATTTATACCTGATTGAAGTGAATTGAGTTGTTTTTTAGTTTGTATTGCCCAGACATTAAGGCAATGGTCAGGAATGCTTATAACATATGAAGATAAGAGTGACTTAAGTATATTGCTACTGAAATATCGTTTGATAGAGTTCAGTTTACAAAGTGCACTGCTCATCCTACTCATCACATAGTCATAGTGATTCATGAATGACAAAGTCGAATCAACATTCACCCCTAAATACTTAAATGATTTCACTACTTCAATATCTATTCCATTTAACATAACGGAAGTACCTAGCAAATCTTACGGTTTATATCTTTTGCTTTGTGAAATAACATTACTTTAGTCTTGCTTGTATTAATAGTCAAGCAGTTATCATCACACCAATCACAAAGTTTTTTGAAGCACAGTTCAATTTCCTTTAAACCTTTCTCAAGGTCAGTCGCGTCAACATAAAATACCAAATCGTCGGCATAAAGTACATACAGCAAGAACAATGCAGTGTCAATATCATTAACAAACAAGCTAAATAACAGGGGAGCAATCTGTGTGCCGGCCCCTGTACCTGACTTCAATGTAAACTCCTCCGACACATAATCACCATTCTGCATTTTAAACCTCCTATTAGTGTAATAATTTTTAATCAACCTAATCATGTACGGATCTATTTCATTACCAAAATTTTTTACCAATTTTTTTAATAAGGATATCATATTTTACGGAATCAAAAGCAGATTTGAAATCCACATAGACAGCAATCGCTTTCCCATTTGTCTTTAAAATTATATCGAAGATGTTCTGGGTGAATGATGCCACCGCTGTCTCACATGATCTACCTGTCCTAAATCCATGTTGATGGTTATTTAGCTTATCATACACCATTGCTTGTAATCTATCATAGATTACTGACTCTAATACCTTGGCAGGATAGATATTACCAAATATAGAACGATAAGAGGAAGGAAGTGTATGACTTCCTTTCCCTTTATATAATGGAGTACATTTTGATAGCTTAAAGCTGTCTGGAATTATACATTGTGAGAAAATTTTAGTGAATAATATTGTCAACGGAATTGAAAGTTCATCCGTGAATTGCTTATAAATTTTTCTTGGGACATTATCAACTTTATCACTACTCTTTTTCCCTTGGGGCTTGAGAGAGTAGGAAGCAAGATTGTAACGCTCCGCAGATTCCAGACCATTTCTTCCAGTTCGACCAGATATTTCGAACCGATTAAGATAAATTTTATACCCAAAGAACGCCAGTATCACAATCATCACCCACATCAATTTTAAAATATTTAATAATCAGTGTAAAGTGAGTTTAACCAGTGATTTGGCAGTTGGTGACAGTGATTTTTTATAAAAAAGCTTCTTTTTTTCTGGTCTAGCGTACCTAAAAAACCACTAACCCTCATATTATTATTATGCAAATAGCTCTGGAAAAAGGTCGTCTCTCTATCTCAATTCTATAAGCGAGTGCATTGTGTCTGCTTTCAACAAACAACATGCAACAAAGCATACGCTTGACTATGATAACCGAAAAGTGAAGTTAAAAGCAACAGAAGCTGGGCTCAATTGGAAATATAATCTACCTACTGCCAAAAACAAAGTGAACAGTGACAGTTGACTATTGTATAGACGACTGATTTGTGCCGTGCTTAATATTACTCTATAACCAGGGATTTAATGCAGTTCATCGGATCGCATCTTTTCTTGTTTTTTTTACTCCGTCCGTTGCGTTTCTCCCTATCTCATTTGCATTACATAGATAATTTCTACGCATAGACAATGAGTGCAGTGCAGTGAGTAGGACCCAGTGCAGACATGAATAGCAACCAGAGTCTGGATGCAATTCATTCTTTCACTCACCGCATAGTGTAGATGCATACTCATACCAACCTTTGTCAGACAACTATTGTATAGATGACTGACTTGTGATCTCGTGATTCTATGATGGACTGTAACAGTACGTAGTGTCAAACTACAGTATTCGTAGCACGTACTCCAAGCTTCCCTATGAATTATGATGAGATATATGGATTAGTCGGACTCTTTTTGGGAAGTCTAATCGGAATTAC
>JAQGAI010001708.1:0-13920 GCA_034696905.1 Lepidocyrtus violaceus
AAAGCTGGCAGGGAGTCTGCCAATGTAATAAGGATATTTGCTTCTGCTCCTGCTCCCGTATCTACTCCCATTTAAAAAATAAACTCCAGCAAATGCGATATGAAATGAGCAACAGAAGCCGAGAGAGCAGAGAAGAAAGAAGGTATGATTATTTTCATTATTGTTATTTTTTACTTTTCATGTGCTGCTGGCATATAATAATAATACATATAATATAATGGAAGAGAAAAGTGGAGGTATTTTGCTGTGGCTATTTTATTTCATACAATGTCTGTGATATGGCATGAGTATGAGTTATATTTCCTTCATTTTCTCTAGGTTTTTGTTGTTCATTCCATTATTTTATGGTATCAGGAAGGTGGGCATTGTTGGTCTGCACAGGTATGCCGGGGGCTGGAGGCGAGGAGTAATATGAAATGAAATGTTGGGAAGAGAAAACCATTTTCACATGAATTTCAGTCTTTTTTCTTGCTCATTTTACTGGGGCTTTACTTCTCTAATCAAAATGAGAGAAGGTGTAAGAAAAACCTGCTTGCTTGTGCGACCCAACACGTTCAACATAAGTCATATATCACGGACATAGTACACTGGTGCGTAGTCAGTCACTGGACACGTATTACCAGAATTGGCCGGTAGGTACGTGCTGCTGTTGCGCCCTGCCATAACTTTAATCAAAATCGATTATGGAAGCAATCCATGCCTATGTAACATTTGGTACAGGAGATGTTGAATAAAGTAATATGAAGCTATTTTTTTGCAAAATTATGTTAAATTTTACCACTTTTATTTCCATGTTCAATTAAATGTCAGAGTTTCAGAAGTTAGCAAATGCATTTTGGGTGCTGCCTTGTCGTAGAAAAGGGGTAATTTCAAGTTTATATAATATTCAATATTCGAAAAAAATTCTATTATAATTATCAAATAGTTTACGGCTGGAAGCAGTTTACTGTCTCTGCGTGTGTGCCACAGGCCTCTAATTTGAATGTTTTTTTTTGGGTAAATATGTTTTTTATATTTTATTTAATATCAAGTTTTATCAGAAACTTTTAACTTTCGTATTATTAAAAACCTACATAGAACAAACCAAGGTCTACTAAGGGCTAAAATGAGTTATAAGTTTATAAGTAATAAACAATTACAAAAAGATATGAGACGGTAATCAGTAATCAGCTTTTTGCTTTAAAAAAATCAGAATAAGTATATATTTCTTTGAGTATGAAATTCCAGTCAAACGGGTCATTCCAGTTTCGCATATGCATAAAGTGAAGCATAGTCACCTGATTCCATTGTATTATATAGCTTTTGGGCAACAACAACAGGGATGATGATGATGATACGATATGAATGATGATATGGTATGATATTGTTGGGGGTTTTCTTCAGATTAAAAAACATATCATAATAGTACGTATTAAGGGCAATATGATGGAAGAGGAGAAGAGCCAGAGCCCAACTTGAAAATATATTTATCATCATTATCCTTCCCTTTGTTGCGGTTATTTATTTTCTCGAACCAGCAATGCAATGGTTTATCCTAGCAAACAATTTTCAAACAATTAGCCATCTTACTCTTCTTCTGATAGTAGTGATGGCTGGAGCTTCAGTCAGTTTTTGAGCTAATAATATTTCATTTTTATTGTTGTTAACTTTAGCATGCCTGTCTGCCTATCTTAACCCGTCTTCTTCCTCTATCCATCCATCATAAAGTTTACAGCGTTTGAGAAATGATTAGAGTTTAACTTTTTTCATGTTATATCTGTAAATAGATCAGTTATCAATAATTGTCTGGGATCATCTCTTGAAAATGAGTATAGGTACCTATGTGCATTTGTAACAAAAGTAATTTTTCCCTGAAATTCTTCTCTGCTTGCTTGCTTTATTATTATTATTATTATTATATAGTTCATTGACAGATGTATTAATAACCACTTGTAAAAACTGAAATTTAAAGAAATTTAGAAATTTGAAGCTTTCCTAAGCTGGTATACTTTTATGATGAAGAACAACATAATATCTTTTTAATTGGATCGGAGAAATTATAAAGAAATGAAAATTGTTATTTATCATCAAAGTTTATCAACCAATTCGTAGATATACTTGAAAAAAGTTTGTTCTTTCTCGTTTTGATTTTCTTTTTTCATTTTCTCGACATGATCACTACTTGTCAGAATTTGATTGAGAAAGATAGTAATGCGATTACCACCCACGTACTCATTTACTTGCTCATCCTAGGAAAAAAATGGATGAAGTCAATGAGAAATAAAAATCCGAAATCCTGTATTTATTACACAACTTGTTTCACTCATTGTATGCCAGCGATACCGAATTAGCAAAAAAAAATCGCTGCAATTTTTAACTACAGAAAAAATATTCTGCACAAATAACTTTTGTTTGCTGTTGCATGAAAATGGCGAGCAGACCTCATAATCCTCATCCGTTTATGCAAGAATACGTTTGCCTCTGGAATTAAAAAAATATTCCACACGTTATTATTTCATCCCTGCACTTTTGGAAGAAGTAGAGTTATAAGTTTGCGTCATATCCGCCATTTAATCAAAAAGTGTATTTTAGGGCCCTTGTTCATCATCCCCTTCAAAAGGATTTCGTTTTACGGCAGGTGTTGCCGCAACGCATAAAAACGTTTGCTTTTAAAAATGCTCCAATCTCAAAATATCTACATCCTCTGAATAAAAATGTGTCGCAGTGAGCGTAATTTCATGAGTAAACATAACTTTAAAATACAATATATTACATATTTGAAAACATTGGGGTGGAGAAGAAGCATAAATAAAACACATGGGATTCCATTATACATTTTAATAAGAGTCAGAATCAGGCTCACAATCAGGAATGAGCTCGAAATCATCATCGTACAAGCAACATTCATAGTCTTAACTTAACCCTAATAAAACTATATGAGAGTTTCTGACAGGTTGAAAAAGCATGTAGCCGGGTCCGAGCGGAGAAAAATAATGTAAATGTAATATTATGCATAATAATATAAGTTTAAACGCATGTACACAACCCTTCTGCGTTCACTGATTCAGCACACTCAATCCGAGAAAACTTACCAAAGCACTCATGTATTTCGGAGGGGCCACGGGGAAAAATATTCATAAGTAAATGCCAACGCTATTTGGCTAAACCGGAGGAGGAGAAAGGTTTTCTCTAGAGAAGTCAAAACTTTTATCAGATTATTCTTTGACATCATGTTCCTCCACTAGCGAAGGAAAAACTTTCTTAGCATTTTGTTTCTTATTATTATTATTAGTGGGGAATTTGCATGTTTTCTATAATAATAATAAATATATACAATGTTAGGTATTTTTATTGATATGGGCTGAGCCTAAAACTATTTGCTATATTATGGCTGGCGAGATATGTTATTCTTCCGAGCAAGAAAAAGGAAGCTGAATGAAAACGAAGAGAGAAAACCAAGTTGCTTTATATATTATGCGTGTATATATTATAAGTTAACATGTAAGGAATGACATTACTCCAGCTCCGGGACTCTCGATGGAATGGGCTGATACAGTTTAGATCGGGACATACCAACTTGGAAAATAGTTTTTACATCTACATATTTCTCGGTGATTTGTGCTAGTCACCATTTCCATCGTCCTCTTCTCCTCATTATTATGTAAAAGGCATAAAAACAATAATATGGTGGAAACAATGAAGCATAAAATTATTGGGGGGGATTTTTGGGCATGTAGTAAAAAAAGTACAAACCTGTTTCCTCAATGGGAACAATGACATGCTTAAATAATGTTGATGTGATTACTACACACAAGAAGCCATATTAAACACATAGTGAACCACTGTGAGTGAGTGAGTTAGCGAATGAGCAGAGTGGCACGAATCGGAATAAAATTTTGTTATTTTCAAACCTTCATATTCTTTAGTCCTCTTTCTCAAAAAAATATAAATTTTTCTTTATTCCACTTATCCTCAACTAAATATGTGCATGTATGAATACGATAAGAGTAAAATTCCATCAAGGCCTGCCCGCTTCCTTTTCATTTCCCGTTGGAAGGATTTTTGTTAGAGAGGCTGTGACCGGGGAAAGGAAAACAGGTAAAATATTTTATTCCTCGGGAAAAAGCAACAGTTCCGTAGTAATGCCGTGCCTTGGTAAAATAATGTGCTTAGGTGTGCTGGCTTTTGTTTCCTTTCTCCTCATCGTCCTCCTTCTCCTCCTCATAGCCTTACACTTAGATTTTCATATGTAATAATAATACATAATAAGGAAAATGTATAATGCATGGAGACAAGGCTCTTTATGGGATAAGGATAAAAGTAAAATTTATTCTGAAGCTGCTTTCCCTTCAATATTCAGTAATATGGTTGTAGTGTTTTTCTTCTAGCCTTCCTCTCTTGTGGCATGTTGGATGGAACAGGGAGTAATAAGCTTTACCTATATTTAGGTATGGTATGTGCATGTCTTCCAAAGACTTTTTCTGCTTTCTCTTGGAACGAAAAAAAAACTTTCCATACTGCTTAACAACGAACTAGCAAAACAGTCAAGAGCTGGTTGAGTCGAGTATACGTACAGAGGCTCTTCTCCTATTTCTTGTTAGAGACTGTTACATTCTTTGGTCCCATGTATATCTACAATATTTAATCATGCAGAGTTCACGTAGTCACAGAGTATTCAGAACAAGTTGAAGGAAATCCTCCTCCCGAACGTGAAGAATAATACCGGGAATAATGCCGGCCGGTTTTCCTGTCAGTTATCGATTTTGCTGTGGTGCTTTGCTGTTCACTCGCTTCGTGAGTGAGTGTCTGCCTTTCCTACTTGGCTTTCGCCTCTTCCTCCGTTCCCCAGCACAGCATAAACATACGTATAATATGTAGCATTAAGCTGAAGGAGAAAGAAGAAAGCGAGCACGCACGTCAAAAAAAATAAAACTTTTTTCCTCCTACTTTTATTACTCCTTCTATGGAGTAGATCCTCTTTCTCTATTATTATAAGGCATGCAAAAAGGCTTTTTTGTATTATTTTTTCTCCAAGAAAAAACAAACTTTCTCGTGGAGGTTTTTGTGAGAGCCAACTTTGTTGAGTATAAACGGTGGAGAAATTAGCAGCCAGCGATGGAGGGAGAGACAGGCGTTAATGAAAAGTAATATTTTATCGTTGGAGGGATCTCCAAAATGTGACTTGGGTTTGGGGCTAATTCTGAAATAAAATATGTAAATGTAACAGGTTAACTTTTAGCTCGATACATATCTGGCGCATTGCATAAGAACGGCTAGACTTTTGTGTAGGAAAAGAAGAGAAAATCGTGAGGAATTTTTTTTTCCTCTGAGTTTCGTCTCAGGAAGGAATATTTTTTGCTGAAAAATTGTTCTTATCGCTAATGGTGAATGGATTGATGTGGACTGTAGTAGGAGGGACGGCAGAACGAGTCTGATTTTCTGTTCCAATTTACTATTTATAATATGTATAGCAAAAAGGGAGATAATTGCCACGTGACATAAAAAAAATAATTCCCGTTTCTCGCAAACGTCTCTCGGTTCCACAGACATATTCCTTTCATTGCGGTCCTCTTCCTGTTTTATATGATGAATTGTTAGGCATGGCATTATACATTATACCACGTTTTGAGCAAACCAACCACCTACCTCCATCACCACCACCACCACGAATAGGGAAATCGGGAGACGAAGAAATGCATACGCACGAATGAGCAGAGAGCAGTTCGTGATGTAGTGCTGTACTCTTTTTCACTCCGAGAGTTTGTGAGTCCGAGCCCAAAAAATTTTTCTCTCCTATTATACCCCCATGCAAATTTAATTGGGAAGAAAAGTTCATGCAAAATAGATAGAACACTCAGTCCGGCTTGATTAATCATCTATTACGAGTACAACACACAGCTACACACAACTCTCTTGAGAGGGAACGCAGTTTCTCCAAGGTAGATACTAGACAAGGCACTATTATGCTCATGCTTCCCTTGTGAATTTCTCTCCCAGTTTAGCATTTTATATCATGATGAAAGTTCATGTCTTTCATGATTTATTACTAATACTGTACCGGGGCAAGGGAAACACCGCACACGAGAAACAGGACCATTCCGGCTGATTTCAATCTCTCACACTGTAAAACCTGAACAGTCGAATTGATGATGAATGATATGGGATGGGAAGTGAAACTGAAGTGAAATGGATGCATATAAATGTACAGTATGCGCTATTGGGATGTAAAAAACTTCGCCCTTGTTCTCTATTCCTCCATCCAGTCCGGTTTAGTCAGCGTAATCCGTCTTTTCTTGTTTCATTCCATTATTACATGTGATTACATACATTAAAAGTGACCAGGAGAGGACCACTTCATGGTTCACGAAACAGAGTTTCAGATTTTATGCAAATTTTAACCCAATCCCCAAAGCCGTACGTTACCAGTACGTATTACGTGTGTAATACACATAACACATAACGGTTTCCCTTTTTCGCTATGTGGAATGCAATGCGATAATTTTCTGGGTTTTCACCGTTTCTTCATTAATTTACATTTTATTCTATCCGGCTGAAAAGAAAATCCCAGTGCGGTGTGGTTTGCTGAAATCCACACCCTTCCTCCTTTTAAATGTGCCTACCTAATATCACCGGCCTCTTTAGATTTATACTACCTATTTCGCTTCATTGTTTCAACTTTCGCTGTTTCTCCTTCACTCACACCATCCATCCATTATGTTCGTTTCCTCCTTGATGTAGCGATGTATCATGCGAGGCAGAATACTTACATGTAGCAGTCGTATGAAATGGTGGGGACTACTCCAAACTCTCACTAATTCATTCGCTCCTCACTCCCAATATGATTTAGAGAATGGAGCTAACCATCTTCTTAGATCTATGCTAATTTTCTCCGCAAGAACAACCATCGACCAACCAATAACTCCATGCCCATTGTTCATATTGTTCCCTACTTACTTAATATATTATACCTGTTTTATTTTGCTATTCTCCTTTTCTCTCACAGTTTTAAAATTTTGATGGACCGACTTGAGGCGGACCGACGGTTCCCTTATCCCAGCTCATTTTCATTACGGTTGTATATCAAATCCATAAGAGGAGAAATTTTGATGGTTCATTTGCATTTGACGTGGATAATAACAAAACAACATTTACACCAGCTCATGCACCGCCGCGCCGAGTTTTTTCATCGTATCATCATGCAAAAATGGGAATAAAACCAGTGTGCATTTTGATTTCACTCAAAGTTTTATAACTTTACGATAAGGCGCACACACCCGTCCATGTCCATCATAAAACTAGTGAGTGGAATGGGTATAAACAGTTAACCACATTGCAACACAAAAGTGGAAAAGCGCGTCGACGTCGTCGACTGCTCCAAGACTTTCGGACTCATCTCAAAAGATTTCTCATTTAAAAGTAAAATAATTATATTAAGACTTAGGCAGGCACTATAGGTACTCCTCTCATCTTCTCCGCAGACAGAGAGCCTCACAGTATGACATTCTAGCCAGTTGGTTTCCTCCCTGGATAATATAATATCATCATCAACATCATGATATGGTGTCATCGCCTCCGTCTCCATTACATCATATTATGAAACGCCACAGGAACATGAAACTTACACTGGTATCCATGAAATTGGCACCATTAGTAAGGGATACGTTGCCGGTTGGCTTCGCATGGCGTGTTTGGTTATATCCTCATCATCACATAACCACCATTATACTCTTAACAGTGGAAGAAAATGATATTTATATAAAGAATGAGAAAGTTATATCCTCTTCCGCTCTATTCATCCCTATATAGTCCGTTTTGATCCAGAAGGAGAGAAGAAATGAATTAGTACAGGTTTCTTTTTTCTTCTCTTCATCATAACGTCATCATCATCATCATGATCCATCTGAAGAAGGCAGGATCAGTAACAAACAATCTTTTTTCTTCTTTTTGTCACACAGGCAAAATAAAAATGGGAAAAAAGAAAAGAAACAAGTGTGTGGTGCGGTTCTGATGACGACCATGATGATGATGGTGGAGGAGTTCGTGCCGACTGGCGAGTTAGAATTGCGAGAGTTGTCGTAATAATAATATTACTTTGTAGGAGAATCAAAGCCACAGAAGAAAAAACGAAATAAGAGGAGAGAGAGGAGAGGACCTGCTGTGCCTGCACAACAAGAAAAGAGAGAACATGCTGATTTGTAAGGCTATTTAGGCCTGGTTGTTCCACACAGGAAAAAGTAGAAAAACACTTCTTCCCTCTCTCTTTCTCTGGTGATATCTTTATGAATACGAGCCCCATTATG
The DNA here is from genome assembly GCA_034696905.1 of Lepidocyrtus violaceus. Classification (NCBI taxonomy): domain Eukaryota; kingdom Metazoa; phylum Arthropoda; class Collembola; order Entomobryomorpha; family Entomobryidae; genus Lepidocyrtus; species Lepidocyrtus violaceus. Next base: position 8,280 of record JAQGAI010001708.1, read on the forward strand.
TTCACAGTCTATCAATATCCTTTGGATAGAGGAAAAATAATAATTGCAAAACACGTGTATACTACACGAAGAGAGATGAAAGGAGAGGAAAAGAAAAAAAATTAGATTGTGTTCACGATGATGATGATGATTATGATGGCGTTGAAGGAGTTGTTGTTTGAGAGAGAGGAGTGTGAATGAAACATTTTTTTCATGAGTTGGAGTAGCAACTCATGTTAGGATGCAGCCATATATTACCAACTAGCATGTGTAGTTTTGACGGACTTGGTCATTGGTAAAAGTGCACTGGGGTCTAATATAATACCCAAGTTTTTTTATTCAGTATGGACCTGTCTGGGTAGCTCAATAACTTTTTAATCTCGAAAAAGTCATAAGTTTGTCATTGAGAAAATAAATTCGGTATGATTCCAAGCAAAAGTCAAGTATCTGGTTTGTACTTTATGTTTTGTATTAGACAAAAATCTATTTTCATTTATTTAGGTAGGTATTTATTATCCACTGCAAAGCAGTACACCCCGTTAACACATTTGCACGAAGCGACCCATGACGCTAGATAGTTTGTTGAAATAGGCAGGAGATAATTGAAATATCATGATTGAAAATTCCTAATATATTCCATGAATATCAATTACGAGAAATCAGTAACTTTTTTCAATTTATTGTTTTCCTCATGTACGGAGAGAGAGAGAAGAAAACATTTAAAGATGGTGGTGTTGATGAGTTGCTGCTGATGCTGAGCAAGTTGATTGAATAAATTTTTGTTAAAGTTTATGTATTTTTGTGTGGCTAGAGTCATTTTCAGGTCTGGCAAAAAGAGATAGGTACTTACAATATTATGGACGCTCATGAAATGGTGTACCAATTATAATTTAATTTAGAATCATAACTGTAATACAAATTAACTATGAACTACATGTAGACCCCTTTCTAATGTTGTTTTACTAAAGCCTTATTTACAATCTTTTAAGTAATACGATGCGCTGGTGTATGCATGTATCAACAAGAATTTTGGATCTGTGATTGAATCTGTAACAAAGTGATAGAATAAATATTGACTTCGGATTGAATTTGCTGTTTGGAATATTTTGGAAAACGCCTGTTGTTTGGCTTCGGTTTCCAACTAGAGTCTACACATACGCCAAATAACTTCATGTTTTATTTTCGTTCCTGCTCTCCTCCACTTTTGCTACTAATCATTTCCCTGGAACGTGGGATTAAAACAAACGGGGAAAGTGAGTTCTGGGAACTCATTAGACAGCATTACTGGAAAAGCTGTTGGCTCTTTGAAGTAAAAAGCCTTTCATTTATTGTGCCCTGGTTTTGCTTGTTTGTAAGTTTCTAGGTACTTCTTTGCTTTCTTTATCACGGATCCCAATAAATACAGTAAAGTTCTTACTCACGTTTACTGAGAGCCGACATGATGATAATCAACAACACCATTTCCGCGAATATCATCAACTCATCTGAGTGAGTTGCGTAATTACATGGATTTACGAGGATGAATGAGCATTTAAATGGGAAATGTCATGGATTAATTAGAATAAATTGGATTAGGAGTGAGATGGCGAAAGAAAGCAAAAGGAAATTTGAGTGTTCCAGACAGTGATCAGAGATACAGTACGCTGAAGAAGAAGAAGAAAGGGAGTTGAGGTATTTATAACATTGTAAATTCCATGTTTCCATTTTGTGTTCGTTAGAAACAAAATCAGGATTGATTTTGATCCCACTGATGATGGAAGCCGGAGCGAATAAGCACAACTTACAGAGATTAGTAATGGCCACCGTGTCATGGCTTCATACCCTTCTTTCACCTTTGCTATCGATAATTTTGAAATCATCCACCAAAATCCACCACCGTTTCGTTCCAGAGTAACCAGGAACGGCTATTCAAACTCGTAATCATGAAAAGAAATATGGGAAAATACAACTATTGTACCTAAACGGTTACCACTATCTATAGGCGACCAACCATTTCCCTTTCACCAAGGCCAACAAAAAAACAATGGCGAAAGCACATAACATCATAATTGGGTTGGTATGTCTGGTAGGATAGCATACAAAATTAGCATTCACCCACCGCTCCCTCCCCGTATCATTATCAGCGTCAGCCTATCCTCGTTTCCCACTCCCTTCCGGGTACTATGATTTCCGAAAAACAATATTATGCTTATGCTTGTTTGTTTCGGAAAACAATCAGAACAAATAACCACATTTCACTTGACTTGGCTTTGTCTTGTCTTAGCTTCTATACACATTTCAATCACGCCATAAAGGAAACCTGATACGGATGAGGGGAAATGAAAACTTACCAGCTTTATTATTAGTTTTATGACGATGATGATGAGAAGGATTTTTTGTTGCAAAAAATATTCCATTCCGGATCAATATCCGTGGGAGTGGATAATGAGAAGCAAAAAGTCTTCTTTACGTTTCAACGAATTATTTCATTAAGCCGGGGGATTGATAATCCGAGATCTAATTTGTAATTTAATCTGCAGTTTGTTCGTACACGAGGAAGAATTTTTGATTTGACTCGATACGGTTCATAGAAGGGAAATTACACTGGTTGGTATCCGTTACATTACGATAATGACTTTCATTGTACATGACGGAAAACATGTAACATAATAGGGGAGCTATTTTCGTAGCTCTCAGACTTCAGACGAACAATATGAGCCACTCACGTTCTTCCCCCAAATAAGTATGTCATTATCGTCATCATCAGCATCATAATTTAGCAGGAACGATACTAAGGAAATGGTGTACTTCTGGGAAGAAAATGGTAATTGAAAAATAAACATGTCATGCATAAGTATAACTTTTCCCAGCGTGTGTGTAGCATGTAACATGCTAGTTTCAACCAAAATGGCAGGGGAAAATCCTACGATAAGTACGATACATATATAGCCAACAACAACTCAGTTTGCACATAAGTTGGTTTGGTAAGGTTGATGGAATGAGTGAATTCGCAACTTTCAACTTGGCTAAGGAGAGAGGAGTGAAGCCAAAAATAATAGGTTGAAAGAGCTTCATGCATGATTTAATGGAAAGTAGGTAGATCATCCGATTTCGTAATTATTGGCTAGCCTCTCTTGACTCTCGTCCCGTCCTCCTGGCCAGTGCCAATATTTTCAGTTCACAATTAGAATTGTAAATTGATAAGGTTCAGCCCGTGCCTGTTTGCTAAAAATGCTAAATTGAAAAGGCAGGGATGTATGATCCGATCTGGTGATAGTGGCTTGGGTCATGTTCATGTTCTTGGATCATGGCTCATTTTTGTTTGTTGCAAAAAAAAATTTGTAATTCAAACTTCAACAGAGGACACGAATTCAAGCAAGCTAGAAGAGTGTGCGATGTAATGCATTAAATAAAGAAGGAGTTGGATTGATTGAATTTCCATTTACGGCTGTGGGACGGCTGCTCTGATGGAAGGGGCAATCCAACAACAACCAACAAAAGACAAAACTGTCAAATGCAAAATTATACAAACTGCCATGCCAGACCATACCAGAGATGGGTTACAAATGGGATGAAGGAGAACAGTTAGCAGTAGACGTGTCTGTTAATGTTTCTCCCTTATACGCCAAATTAGTTTTATGGTGGAAACTACTATTTTAGGAAAACAATTTAACCGAAAGATTGAAGATACGGATCATCATGCTCATACTGACAATGAGAATTTCATTGCCATATTTTCTCCCAAATTCAAACACACGCATCACCATCTTATCTCTAATTTTATGAGGAGGAGAAGGAAGAACAAAATTGTAAATTGTAAAATGATATGGTGCAAATGAACCCAGTTATGGTCAGCCAATTGAAATTCTGACGATTGGATGTATGTACCGGAAAAGTAGAGGAGGTTGGTGCAATTTTTCAACTCGGGCTAGACGTTGAGGTTATAGATCCCCAGTTTGCTCTCTGGCATATGAATTGGATTGGATGCAATAACTCACATGAAGAAAAAATCGATACTGTGTAGGTATTCATCCTCATCTCATATCAAAGTTTTGGATCAGATTAACGCGAATGCAATAAATATGTATATTGGCATATGGGAGAGGAATAAGATGCTTTATTCATCCATATCCACATACATCCCTATTTAGACATGCATAATTCCATTGCATAAGATACAATGTGATATGATGCTCAGACATGTTTTCACATTTCAAAAGTAATGTGGTTTGATTGGGGCAATATCATATTGATATCCATCAGGTTTTACCGGTCACTGCACTAAAACTGCCATGTGCATATGCATTCATTATAGATTTTGCTAGAAGCTGCTACTGACGATTATGACTGCTCCTGCTGCTCACCTTTTTCCTCCAACTTTCCTCCCTGTATTATTAAACTTTATTATACAGCCAACAAGAGAAAATATTGGTTTGGTCTGGTTTCGCCTTTGGTTCGAGAGAGGATTTAATTGTTGGTGTCAATGCGAAATGGCCACTGACCAGAGAACATGACTTTCTTATAAGGAGGAGAACAGGGAGAGGAAAAGTGAGTCACGAACCAAGAATTACTTATTTACTTGCCCAGGCTGTAGCTCCTCCATTATTTCTCTCGCTGCGGAGGAAATTTTTCTCGCCGTCAGGGCTCTCTATCTAAATGAGAATCGTGGAAAGGCATCAATCAATATGTTGGCTGGGCTTGCTGGGCCTTGTGCCTGTGCCAGGATGCAAGTTTAATAAGTGTAGCTGACTCAATCATCATATCAGTATTTGCATCGTCCTATATGACCTCTTTGCATTTTTGGTAGCTGTCAAAAGTGAGAAATAAATTCCTCACAATTCTCTAAACTAGCAGCATTGTTATTATGTTTTGATAATTATGTCATACCTTAAGAAATAATTATAATTGGGGTAAAGTAACTTTTCAATCTAATGCAGGGGTAGGACCGGACCGATAATTTTCCTTGGAGGATTATTGATTATCACACGACCACCACACAACAGAACACACACTTGTCCTCCAGCAGGTTCGAGTTAGTCTTTTTTTTTCACTGGTTTTGAATTGCAAGGTTGCATGAGGCATTCACATTCTTTTCCGGGGACACGCCCCAGACGTGATTACAAAGCTGCATGGTAAATATATATATATTTTATTTCAGAGTTGCTTTGGATCGTGTGCTTGCATCGCATTCACACATTGCTGGGCAAAAAGAATTTGTGATATGGAGTTGGATTTGAGATGGGATCGCAGACTTTTTATATTTACAAGCCAGTTAAATTACATCAGATTGATTTGATAGTTTTTTTTCAAATCCAAAAATGGTTTGGGTGACCAGACATATGGCAAATATATACAAATGGGAAAACAGATGTACTTACACATGTACAGATATGTAGATGATAAGGAGGAAAAATAACTTCGGCCATGGAGGAGGAAGGATTAGGGAGGGAAGGAAGAGGGAGAAAGGAGGAATCGTGAAATGAGATGTTTGTCTTTACCTTTACGTAATACATAAAATATCACTTGGATTGATAACATAGATATGGGAGCTATCGCCATTTGGATTTTTTTAGTGAAAATGTGTAGAATCCTTATCAGATTAGGAATCGGACGGTTTATAGCTTTTTCCATAATTTAATTTAATTCCTAAGCTCATTAGAAGAACACGGAGTCCTGTTCATTG
>JAQGAI010001709.1:0-13919 GCA_034696905.1 Lepidocyrtus violaceus
AATTACTCTGTATTGTAAGTATTTACTCGTCTCTGTTCAAGTTTTATTTTACCCTGAAGAGGATTCCAGTTAGGAATTGAAACGTCGGTTGGAATAATAAATATTACCAAATATTTCTCGTGAAAAACTCCATAAGTTAACTTAATAAAATTACATAAAAGAAAAAGGAATCACAAAATTGATTACATTACAGTAGAAATAGAAGCATACTACTAGGTATTCTATGACGGATGCCAAATCGGTACCTACTTTTGATCATCACTGCTCTGCTAACATTTTTTCCTCCATCATTAGGTGAAGATACAGACGTAAGTTACGTATGTTAAAATTTTCAAGTTTGAATCAAGCTGATGATTAAACTTTCTTTTTAAATTATTATCAAAGGGATAGGGCTTTAAAATAAAAAGTTATATATTATTATTGCTATTTGCAGATTGGCTTTGACCATTCCATCTACCCTGTGTTGGGTTAAAATGTCACAAGGATTTGCTTGTGGTTTTTACACTCGAGTGAGAAGAACAATTTTGTTTGAAAACGCTTTTTAGATTTTATTCCATCAAATAGAGAAAACATATATGTACCACAGCACGGTCCGGAACGTGCCATGTTCTCCCTCTATTCAAAATGGTACATCACTGCGGTAACAGTTCCAGCTCTCTAGTCCCACTACGAGAGAGGAGGAGGAAAGGATTGGATGAGTGAATAAACCACATCAGTTGAAGAGAACAGGCAAATCTATTCTAGCATCATCAACGTTTCTGTACACACATCCACATACATAACAGCATCGTATCTACTGATTGTGATTGCAAACAAGAGAAAAACCGATAAGCCTAAAAGTGATAGTGGTTATGTCAGAAGCATGCATGCTTAACAAACCTCGACCGCAGTATCATTATTACCGTTTTATGCTTTACATTTCCAGCCATGCTGGAGCTAAAGCCGTAGCTGCAGAGAGCACTTTACAAAAAAAAACGGAGTTCCCATTCATGAAACTTATCTTTCAGAAGAAAAAAAAATCGTTTCGCTGGTCTGTAACCGAGCATTTCAATTCAAACGCCCTTTCCTAGTAACTTATTTAAATGTTAGTTTCTTTTGCAGGAAGCAGGAATAGTAGTAAAAGTAAATGGCAAACATAAATTCATACTATTTACAATATACACAAGTTGTACTAACTATTTATTTCCGACTGTACAGTTTAATGTGCTGTTCAAATCTATTTCGTTGTTTTTAAAACGGATAGGCAAACTGACAGATACGTTTTAGCATTTAGACACATTCAGCTAATGACATCTATATCCATCTTTCTTAACAGCCTGAAGTTGGTTAAGGATGGTGAAATGAACATTGTTTTGCAAAATGCAAGATTAAATGAAACTGCTGGACTTTTAGATTGAATACATTTAAACAAAATATCAGCTATAAAAGTGTTGAGTACTTGTCTGAAATAGCTCACTGCATTGCAGTGAAAAGTTACATTAGTCAAATGTGAAATTTTAGATTATCAGTAACATGGAGAAAGTCGAATTTAAGTGACACACATTCAGCCATGCACATTCGCATTTCGAATCATACATGCAATTTTATTAACCTGACTATCGAGTTTGTCTTAATGACAACAAGAGAATATCCAAAAGCAATCAGTATATCTTACTTACTTTTTGAAAATGTACTTGCACAAGTACAGTTCAGATGAAATTACAAATCTAAGATATATGTCCGTTGGCTGTTTTCGGCATAAGATCTTGAGCCTTTTTCATACAAGTCTTTACATTCTTTTAAAGATTAACTTAGAATTGTTCTGGGAAAACGGAGAGCCTAACTACTACTACTACTACTCTTTCTTGTGGTGTATGGTGTCAGCCCGAAAAGGACAGAATCATTCTTGTTTTCATAAGCAATATTGCATTACTGTATTCTGGTTGGTGACAGCCGTAAGTAATTTACAACTTCATTTGTACCGAGTCAAACTGACTCAAGAAAGTAATAACAGACCCAACGAATTTCGCCCAGAACACCTTTCTTTACCTCATGCAATGTCCTGTCATTTACTGCGACATGGGCGCACCAACAAAACTTATCATACCTTTTTCCTTTATATTGGATTCAAAAGGGAAAACTCACAAATAGGCATTGCGTAAGGGAAATACTTTTAGGCATACCTACGTTCTTTTATCTAATTTTTGTGCAACCAAACTAGATTTTCTTTTTACTTTATGTGTTTTGGGAAAGTGAGATGCGTTCTTTTCCCAAGGGAATCTGCAGCAGCCTTACATTTCGGGAGGACCTAAGCAAACCATAATGGCATTGCCACACAGATCCCACAGGAAGTACGCATACAGCGACCACGTGTGACACAGCCCAGTTGTCACAATCAACCCGATAGTGTGAATGAAAAGGAAGAACACAGACTACACACTAAACTTACGTGGCATAATAAGAAAGGAAAACACATTTCTAATGATAAAAACTTGTACAAAGTACAATTGTACAGTAGTTGGTAGTTTTCACTGTGTTGGCATCTAAAACAAGGCGACCTCTTGTACCATCCTCTTTGTCAAAAGTTTCAACCCTTTCATTAGTTCCTCTGCCAAATTACTGACGTTGCAGTACAAGTGGAAAATGTTGATGATTGGTTCGGTTCAGTAGTAGTGGGAATGATATGAAAAACTGTTTTGTAGTTGTATTTTCCCCGTACTTTTTTTACAAAACAAGGAAGCCTTTCTGGCTGTCAGAAAAAGTGCTTAAATAATCACACTTTAGTCAGCCAACCGAAACCATAACTTTTTAAGCTTGGTCGAATCTTTTAGACATTCAGAGTCAGGAATATGTACGAAGAAAAAGAGCGGACCGACCGACCGACGTTGAGAAAGAAAGTCAGTAGAAAAAAATAGAGGACAGGGGTGAAACGTGTTCGCCATCATTCCTCCTTTAGCTATGGCTTAGTAACTTCTGCTACATTTATTTCCCACATCGGAATAGAGAAAACGAGGGAATCATTCCTGTGTGCCTAGTTGCGGTTTAGTCATCACATCACTATGTATCAACCCTATCTTCAGCTTCTTTTTTTTACCTCACTCACTCTCCCTTTCTTGCTTCAGTAAATATACATAAAAATGTCCTGAGCTCTACGATATAATTTCATTTTCAGTTAGTATTTCGCTTTCCCCTTGTATTTTTAAATAGGAATTTTCTCCGGCTTTGGGAAGTATTATTAAAATTTAGCTTCCTTCCGCATCCATGCCTTCACATCTCTCTGTGCAAGCAGTTTTTATAAAAATGCTGAAGATAGAGTCAAGAACGCTTCATAGCTGTGGAATCGTATTCGCAGTAGTAATTTTTCATATCAGCAGACCAGACCAGAATATTTTCTTATGAAGTGCACGGCTCCACGCTTGTGGATAAAGCTGTGTAACTTTCCTTTTATTAAAATTAACGAGTAGCTCACCATTAGATAGAGGATAGTTGACTGAAATGAAAGTATTAGTACTCCTATCCATATTTAAAATTCATGGTCACATGCACAAAGTTTCCCACATTTTTGAATAGTGCTTTACAGTTTTCATCATGCACAATATGATATCATCTGAAACTGGAAGTGAAAGGAAATCGGCAGAAAGAAGATATGGTGAATGATGAGTAACACAGAGAGAGCATAAAATACGAATGTACTTTGTATGTAAAGGGAACGATCATGTAGTGAAGTGATAAAAAGTGACTTTTTCTCACAAAATACGATATTTGTGCTCTAAATGCGATTTAATATTCTGTTTTGGTATTTTGTAATCCCATTTTTGCCGTCATTCAGATAAAGCTGCTTGCATCACCACTTTGTCTGTTCTGCCTCTCTTGCAAGTGTATGCAGCATTGAGACAACATTAGTGTCAGTGCAGATGCATGTTGAATAGGCATAATGGAATCTGATGGAATATCCCTACGGAAGAAAGACGCTTTCAGTTGGTTGACTAACTCCCTGACAAAAAAAAATATTTCACCTTCTTCTTCATTTCTTCTCAAATGCATTCTATTTTGAAGTATTTTTGTTAGGTAACTTAATTTTCAAAGGCACAAAGGAAACTACTTTAAAAAATAGGATTTTCTTCACATTAAAAGTATGTATGTCCAATACGTTGCTGCAATTAGGCTTTAAAAAACATAGATTGGTACTTAGAAAACGAGTGTAACTAACTAAACGAGTGTACTAACAAGCGAGCTCGAGCTCTTTTAAACTGCCCATCACTTTTGTGTGGCAGAAAATGGATTTCAATTCACTTATCACAAAATTTTTTACTTGTACCGGTATTCCAATTAGATACACTGCTACTTTACTCACTATTACTTAAGAGCAAATTCCATCTTTGGCATCATCATAATTATCACACCAACCGTGCTCCCAGTGAGCTTCTAGAGTCTCTACTGCACATCAGCACATATTTTCTCTCGTAAATACTAATAAGTCATAAAATTTCTCTTTTGATCTGCCCAAACAAATTTGCGAGCCGCGGAAGGACATTCATCATAATAGCCTCTCCGTGTTATGCATCACAACGAGCCATATCTAATCTCCAAGTTTGTAATGTAAACGGAAGGAACATCAACATCCCACTCCAGTCCTCAGTGTGTGGAGGAGGCATAAAGCAACTTTATATTTTGCATAGTAAACCCGCTTCCAGCAATTTGCCGTCCATATAAAACACGACTGCATATTGCAGGCCGTCCATGGATCTTCATCAACAAACAACTTTCACCATCATACTTCGTGATCCCATTCGTACGCTTTACTCTTCCTGCTAAATCTCTTGATTAAGTTATAAGTGGCTTAGAGCCGGGAGCCAACAACAGAGCCGGAAAAAAGAATAAACAGAGCACCGACGATGGAGACCGTCTACCGACCAACCAACCTACAAAACTGGACGAGAGTGTACGTGTAAGGATGCTTATGTGCAATATCCTGGTTTTATGAGGAAGTATAACGGTTTGGAAGAAAGGCCGATGGAATGAGAAAAGCTATAAAACTCCGTTAAACGTGCTTAGCTTTTGACAAAATGCACACAATTTACATTTCTTCACCGGTTGACGCTTATATCATATTAAACAAAAGGGACAAATAAGTACGGTCGCTTTCGCTTACTCAAGATTAACGTCAACGTAGCCAATATACATTATCTACCTATGTAAAAAAAAAGCGTGTGCTGCTAACATATTATCAGCCTTGAATCTCCAAAATAGGATGAAAAAGTACACGACTCAGACAATATCAGGTAGGCAAATTTGATCTTTTTACCGGAGCCCCGTTTTCTTCCGCTTTCCCGGACAGTAATAATTACCTGCATAAATAAGCCTAGGATTTATGGAGGATAGCCTTCTTTCAAGCACACCCTCCCTTGGTACTTATAAAACTGGATGGATCATGCTGCAAAAAATTTAATCCCTAGTTTGGTCCTAATCCGTAGTAGGTCTTCTTGGGTTGGAGTACACAGTGGCATTTAAAATTACGACCTGAACAAGGTTGCTAACAACAAGTACATGCTGGAGATAATAGTAGGTAGACTAGCATTCAAATTTATGGGCAGTAGCAATTATTAAAATTGTTTTATAACTTTGTAATCCAATTATAAACTTCATTTCTCTCTCAAAGAAATTACACTTATTGCTGTAATGGCTAAGCTATATATTGCTTGCTAAATTTTGCTAGAAAAGGGTGCTCACTTTCCTAAAAACCTTATGTACAGCCCGTTTCATATTTTCAGCTTTCACCGGACAATATAAAGTAGGAACCTATAAGATTCTATAAGCTTACCCCACCGATTTATCATTGAAGCACTTTTGGATGCGTAATTTGTAGTGGATGACAGGAGGCTAATTAAGAGAGATTTATGGATTTCATTATAAGGAAACCCAAAGCTGATTACACCTGTCTATGCCAATGTAACTCACATACGTTATGGTATACATTAGAATACGCACATATTACATATCATTATTTCAATGACTATTAGAAAAATGGAATGTGTACGTATATAAGAAGATATATGCATTTGAATTCAACGAGCAAGGTCTATCATTAATTAAGGCTGCATAGGTACTGGGTACCTATCTAAAATCGGCTAAATGGATTATCTTTTACTACATCACTGAAACATGCATCGTAGGTTCCCACATGTTTTAGGTTCTGGACATGCTGAAAACTACGACTTGGATATGTTGTGCTGTTGCAAAAACGCAATTCGGGAATACAACGTATTTTATTCCAAAACACAATAAGATGTGTGTGGCTAAACATAATTTAACATTCATTATTACTACTACACGCAGTCCATGGCCATGTTTAGTAATTGCTTAGTTGATCATTCCACGTTGATCTCTGCCTTTAACAATGCTCCCTTGAAACTTTTGCTTCCGGGTAAGATAAAACAGAAAGGGAGAACACTAACACAGAAATCGGAGAAAGGTTCCAGATTCCGGAGATAGAGTTTCCCTGAAAAGGATTTTGAACCGTTGACATTTCTTTCCTGTCAGATTTGTAAAAATCAGAAGAGAAATCACTTGTTTCTTCCTAGCTTTTGCTTGCTCGTGTACCAGGAAATACAAACTGCGAACCTAGTTAACCGAGCTCCGTTATACATTATGTATGTCGTTGGCTCAAGATTTACCAAAGCATTATCCTTCGGTGTGTGTACATGTCCTGCAAAGCCATCGCATTATCAGGAGTAACGAGTAACCCAACTCTCATATTATTCTTGTCCGCTTCCTAGCTTGGGCTCTTGTCATTCCGACTTTTTTCGGCCAACCTCCAACAATCTATCTGGGAATAAATTTGAATGCAAATGGCTCGTTATTCAGATTGAACTGTGGGGGAGTGAGGAGAACAAGAGCCAGGCCATGGATAAAGACGCATTTCTACCAAACTCTCAGGACCAGGGCATCTCAATCTCACAACTCTTGTTGGAGTTTGGGTCGTTTGTAGGATTACATGCACATAAGGTATCTGAATAAAAAAGGGAAAAGTAAATAGTGCAGGTACTTCATATACATTTGCCCGTTTCTAAAGAAAGAGAAACTGGATGGGAAATCCATCTACTGCTATATAGATATAAACAGATTCAAAAGCAAGGAAAAACCACAAAGCAATATCCTGGCTCCTGCTGGAGCAAAAGAAAACCCAAAACCAGGTAGATATGACGATGAAAGGATAATGATATGGATTCGAAGAATAGAGAAGATAAGAGCATACAACAACAAAACAGAATCCCAAAAGTTGGATTACCGACTATAAAAGGACTACCTGACAACAAATGCACACACATGTTCCCTGTCTGACAAGTTCCAACCGTTTCCTGAAAAGCGGCATCCTCAACTTCAGAGGATGCTGATGTCGTTTAGTTAGCAACCAAACCCTCATCCCATCCCATTTCTCCCCACCGAAAAGAAAGTGATCCCATATTCAATGAAAAAGTTTTTCTTCAAGAAAAAAATCCTCGTATGACTAGGAAATTTTTTTATGCTTTGGGACAACCACTTAGAAGAGTAGGCAGCTGCACAGATGCGTCTTTACATATCGGGAGTCTCTCTTGGGTAATCACGAACGAAATTCCTCCTTCCGTATAATCCAATTTTTACTGCCTGTGTATGCATAAGGTTTAACTTTCTTTCTTCGAAAGGTAAACTATCCTTTGCTTAATACCGAAATGTTTAGCACAGATCTGCATCAGTTCCTTTTTACCTTGTTTGGAAAAGATACTCAAAGAAAGTACACATAAATGATTTCCGTACATTTACAGTAGTACTATTTATGTTATATGTACTAACACACGTGACGAGAAACTATTGTTTTAAAATATTCTCCAATAAGAGCCCTTTCGGTTTTCCTTTGAGCAGTCTTGCTCCTAGCTCCAGAAGTTTTCTGCATAAATTGTATAACACAGGTTAGGAAAATGTCAGGAAATGTCCGACTCAAATCTGCTTAGTTTTTTTTTGCAAACCTGTGTGTGTACACTTAAGCTTTATGACAAACTGTAGTGCGATGTACGACTATGCCATGAATACAGACTAGTGAATCTCCAACGAAAAAACCGTTTGAACGGAGAGGGCTGCCAGAATGTTAAATAATGGTAGTCCGACCGACGACCCAACAAAAATAAACGTAACCTTCCTGGTTCGTTGAATATAATGGCAACATGGAAATGGGCGAACTAGAATGGAAGAGGAATAAAACAAACCGGAGAGAAGAGAAATGAATGCAAGACGCGAACCCTTCATTTTTCTTGACTTTTCAAAAAAAAAAATCTGTCCTTAACCGGAGAATTTTGTCCTTATTGTTAAGGAAGGATCTACTTAGGTATAAATATGGCAGAGTAAAAATTGGAATTACACATCAAAAGCATAGTACAGACATATTATTTAAATGCTTCATTCTTCGATTTCTCTACTAGAGAATATACAGCAAGATGTGACCTAAAAAATCACTTACTTAGAATTCCCGATCAGAATTCAGCATACATACAAACCGACTACATACCAAAGACATTCAAATCGGACGACACTTTAATCCTCATTTGAATTTTTCTAGAGAATTTTTCCACACCCCTCTATCTTACTTGAATATGGTAATATTATTCGAAGCTTTCTCAATCCTCGATATTGACGTGACTTTCCCCCGCAGCATTTCTAACCAGGATAAAAAAGAATAAAATCTTTCTGTGATCGTCATCGTCATAAGTATAAAAAACAGGCCACGTCAAGTATCCAGTACCTCCAGAATATCAAATATTCGATAAGTGCGGTCTCCTTAATACGGTTTCCGTCCCACGAAAAAAAAATCTATCGCGGTAATGCCTAATTTACATCATTATTTTCCTTTCAAAAAGTGGGGAATTCATTCGGGCTTATTTAGTCCCCTTTTGAGGAAGATACTTGTCATTTGCACACAAAATTTGTGTGCATATCTCCATATTTTATCAATTTATAAAAAATAAATTCAAGCAGCACGTCAAAAATACATAGCCATAAGGATTTCATTCTATTAAAGAGATTTCAGTAAGAAATCTGGCGTCTGTGCATGGGCTAGCTGTTGTCTGTTGGTGAAAGTTTGAGTAAAATGTAAAATTATGGGGTAGGTGGAATTTGACTTTTTATTCACGATCACGATCATGATGTTGTTTGGAAGACTCCATGGATAGCGGATACGCATAAGCAGTTTTACAAGCTCCCATCTAGAATTGATTTAACTTCAATCGTCGGATGACTGAAACTGAATCAAACGGATTGTAAAAGGAGAAGGTAGAAAATAGGAGGGGAAAGTTGTGTTCAAGGTACATATCAGTTTACTGAAAACTCATCATATCAAGGACAGTTTTTTCACTAATCAAAAAGAAGGAAGGGAAAGAAAAGAAGATAAACAAACCAGCATAGCAGAGCATCATCAGCATCAAATTTTAAGCAAGCCTTACACTCATCAAGTGATTTTCAACAAACAAAAGAAGAAAGCAAAGAGTCAAAACTTTTGCAATTAGACAGGAAGCGGAGCGTAAATGAAGGAGTTTTGTTACTATACCCTTCTCCCTCCTCTCTCCTCTTTTCTTTCTACAAAATGATGCCGCTCCGTTTCCTCTATTTAGAGCATATCTTCTCCCTTCGTTTCCGTTTGCATTCTTCCTCAGTTTCTTTTGAGAAGAATTCTGTCCTCCCATTTTATAAGCCACCTTCATTTTTCCCATCAACGAAAGAGATTTAAAATCACCGAAAGTTTTGCGTATGTCTATGCCTGTGTTTCAAGTTTGATGAAAGGAATTCCATTACAGCACACAGCTTTTTCCCTGCACAGCCAAACAAGCCGAAAATAAATGGGACTAACAATGAATGGCATTCCTGGAGAAAGGAAGTTCCAGAAATGGAATGGAATGAGAACTCATACAAATCTATTCAATTCCCAATTCACAAAAAATATAACGTCCACTTAATATCCTGCTGTAATTGTCCTATAAATAATAAAGGCTTTCAAAAGCATCTTTTCATTTCTTCTTCAATCTATGTAGGAGTTTGTATCTACATATGTGTTAAATAGTAAATGAATGAATGATTATGGAATTATAGAATCAATTAAATTAAATTCTCGCAAAAACAACTTTTTTCTCTAAGTTCTTGTCTGATCCCATTCTTAGACTAGTCACATGGGCAAGATATTTCAGGGATACATTTGTAGGCTGCTAAATGCAATTAAATTTTTTGACAATAAACCACATTTCTAAATAGGTATACAGAAATACTTTGAATAAGTTGGTGTAAGAAGTTTGTAGAACACTTGCTTTTACATCCCATAAGGTTCTTGACTCAAGAAATCGTAAGATGTGCAGTTCCCTTCCCAAGAGCCATGAATATAGTATCTACTAATAATAAAGTTTCTTTTTATGCTGGTCAGTGCGGTATTCTTATGAATGGTTTAGTAGTTGTTAACACAGCTTGTTATAACTTTTTCTTTAGAAATTCTTATCAACAAAGTATTTGAACATAATCTTCGAATGTAATATAATAGGGATTGGGGACAATAGGCACGTTTTTGCTTCCAACCCCATTCTTATGTAACTTTAATCGAAGGAGATCATCTACCAGATTTATAAAGATGGTCATTATTCGCTCTCACAATATAGTTTAAAGAATAAGGAATGGGATAATAATGGTTAGCCGTAGGTAGACAGTTTTTTTTAAAGAAAAACTTTTCCCTATTGTTAGTCACAGTTGAATTGTTGAATACGTTTGCGTACTTAGGTATGTGAATAACAATATATCTCATCTCGTCCATTCTATATTTTTCTGCCAACCCGATTCATCATTATGTAAAGGGAAACTTATTTTATATATGAATTCATAGAGCTGTCATTGTAAACTGGGAAAGTTACTAAAACTGTTTGAGCGTAATAGGCTTTGTGAAAGAAGTGTAGTAATTAATTCCACCAGAGCTACACAACTTTCCCGTTGAGCACAATACATTTTAATGAATGTTTGAATCAAGATGATTAATGGCGGTTTTAGAAGTTTTGCAAAAATTTGTTCCAACAGGCTTACACACTAATGCCCGAACATATATTTCCTCGGGATGACTTTCACTTGCAGGTCTTTTTGGGATGGCGTGGTGCACTGCATTGGAAAAGAAAGGAGACAGAGGTACAAAAAAACTGCTTCGTGTTTGCTGTTTCCAAAAAATGTCCGTACCGCACTTTCAATTGGTGCGCTGCTTTGGTCTAATTTCATCAGCAGAATTGCACATCAGGGACCATTACAAATTGCTGCATTAATCAGGCAAGGAGGACTTACAAAAGTGCACATACTTCAAGGTATTAATAATACAGAAAGATGTATTAGACCCAGCTCGTTAAATAATGGATCTTAAACGTAAGGTCCAGCGCGTATGTATGCCTCACTGCAGTATAAAAAATCTTCTGTTAAACTGACCATATTAATTACCCTGATCATACTTCCGGCCAGCAAACTGTAGCATATACATTCCTACAGTATGTAACGTCATCTAAAACGAATAGCGTCAAATATGGTTATAGACATCTATTTTTTTATTTAACTCAGGTCCACCGGCTTGGAAAAAAGGGCTACCCGTAATTGGTGTGATATTTGTCTTGTCCCTCCTCACATTTATGCTACACATCAGCCCTTATCTTTTTCCTCTTCTTATTTGATAGAAGAGCAACCGTGAAAGTTTTATTTAGTAGACTAAATTGCCACTTTTATCCTTCTACTTGGAACGTCCAGCTTACCAAGTGGTTTCATAATAGCCAAAGTTGTACCGGGGAAAAAATCTCAGCTTCTGCAAGTCACCTCTTTTCTTGCTGAACTCAAAATATTAAGAAAAGAACAGTTGGATGCAAGCAAACTTAGGTAATAAGTACGAAAACTTGTATCTGTATTATGCTTGGTATGTGTGTCTTTATCCTAAAATGGATACAGGACTAAATAATCCTTCATTCGTCCGCCTTAGAAGAAAAAACCATGATGATAGCATAAGGATGAAAACGGGAAATCAAGCTATCAAAACTAGAGTTTGTGGGAGCACTAAAAATGCTCCTTCCATTTATACATGTCTTTTATGCGAAAGCACAATGGTGGTAATTGTACATTTGTGTGGGTTAGTTTTTGGAGCGTAACCGTGCATAATAATGATAACGACTGTTTTTAGTATGGGCTACGCTACATGCCAGTTTGAAGTGAATCTTAAGTGTTACCTCGAAATCATATTTGCGTTAGAAAAATGCTCCTGAAAGATAAGTATTCCCTTCAGCTACATTTAAAAATGTCTAAAGTATGGGTAGGTAGATATCCTAAGGCAAGCACATATCGACGGAGAACTTTATATGGCACTTCGTAAGTGCTACGCTTAACTATCAAAATATTTGTGTAGGCCACAAAAGAGAGAAAGCTGACTTGGGTTGTGAGAAAAATGGACCTAGGTATATCCTCATATCCCTCCCTTTTGTGAATCCCACCTCATGGAAAATTCATCATTTTTTCCTTGAGCTTCTCCTTTAATTGCCATGATTAGAATTTCAAGTCAGCTCTCTATATTAATCAGACAGCTTAGTTCTATGGCTCTGGAGAGAAGAAATGAAATACTATGCTACACTATTTTATTCAACTCGTTTTTATTATTATGCGTAATCCCGTTCCGGTGCTAATCGACTTAAACATTTCATTTCGGATGAAACCAACTGGAAGAATAAAAATATTTGTTGAAAAAAAGTATAAAATATCAAACAGAGCATACATAACTTCCCACTTACACGCCAATTTATAGGACATAGGAGGATAAAGTTATCAAGGTATGCAGATATATGGTTCGTTGGAAATAAAGTGGTTACGACTGGTTTTAGCCAGCTTAGAATTTTTCTACTGTAAAGAATGATCTATCTTCCCTTTTAAAATAAACACGCTTTAAACGTCGGTTTGTTTATAGAATTTTATTCCAGTCTAGTTCCCATTCCTTGCAACTTCATTTGATTGCTGTCACATCCATTTAATCGTATATTTGCAAATCCTATTACATGCGAAGAGAATAGAGTGGGAAGAAAGAAAAAGAATGCGAATCAAGTCCTTAGGGGTCCATCCACATTCTCACGCACACTTTCTCCTTCTGACAATGGGTTAAACACCGTATACCTACTTATGTATGTAACTACGATATAAGTAGATGCATTCCTTATATGGAATATTCCAACCCAAATATTTTTTCTCCGCTACGAAAGCACTTCGTGCTTTTACTCGAGCTGTTGAATTGTTAAATAATACTGGAAAAGCAAAATCATGCTAATTTTAGTCCTTTCCAGGAGCACTTTTTTGCAAGTGTTTAGATAAGGGCTGTTATAACTTACTTATTGTTATAATATGTCTAGCAGAATTTGCTTCCAGTAATATAGCAGTTATGTGCAACATAGTTTAGTTTAATAATGCTGGAATTCAGAAGGCTGTTTATGGATACTTTTATGCTATAGCCTATCAATATAACCATTGCCACTCCAAACCCCATCGCATATTCATAATCCACAGCAATATTTTTCTTTATCTATTCTTGCATAATAGTGGTGAATAAGGAAAATCGTACATTTTTACCTTACCTTCTCATAATTTTCTCCTTTAGAAACGCTTCATGTATTTATCAGGCGTATCGCAAATATTTTAGGCGGAGTGTATAAATGGTCAATTTTATGATCTCAAAGGTAGACCGGTCTATTTGCAATAAATTGAGCAAAAACGAGTAAAGTAAATTGCAAGTAAACAGTGTCTCAAGATTTTATGAGTATTGACAGATTGTCAATAAGCATTCTACGAGTATGTATATGTTTTTACCTCGTTTGTAAAAATAAAAATTCCCATACGAGATTTACAATTTCGTAATTATCTGAACCGAAACTAACGAT
>JAQGAI010001710.1:0-13912 GCA_034696905.1 Lepidocyrtus violaceus
CACCAAAATCAATCTGAGTCGGCAACCCATGGTCTATTGTTAATTATGCACTTTGACGTGAGTACTGCAACATGAGTCGCCTTAATCATCATCATCATAATCAATGCTCCTTTGGGCAATATTCAGCTCACTCACTGCAGTCGATTCTCTGCGACGACGACTCACCGTGCTGGCATTTAAAGAGTTATTAGCTCTATTCTATTCACATCATATTTATAATATTTAAATCCGCTAACCACCACCACAATCAACAGTGCTTTCATCACAGCATTCATACATGTCATATTTATATCGTAACAACGTAACAGCTATTTTACGGAATTGTGGCAGCAGATCCAGGCACTCGAGAGTTTATTTTAAATTTTTTCATCCTTTTCTTAAAAGTCAAACAAAATCTCAAGAAAAACTCAACAAAAGTACATTTATTTCAATACAGTAAAAACCACACGAAAGACAGGAGGATTGTAATAGTAGCTGAAGCAGAGTGAAATATATGTCGCCCAGTCATATCATCATCATCATCATCATCATCATAACAAGTGTAAAATATTTGAATACTTTTTTTACGCAATTCCCAAACAATCAACTTTACTTGACTTACCCAAAAGTATCGTAAGTTGAGTGTATGTATGAATGTCCCAACCAAAAGTCACTTCTGTTCCGTTTCTTCGCTTCTCGAGTTTTATTTTTCTCACAGATCGTAAAAAGAAAACTGTGCAAAATAAATAAAAACCCCAGCGCTGAACAAAAAAACACAACACACACAATATTTAGGACGTGGAAACCTTTTTGGTATATTATGGTTGGTATGGCCGTAAACTGTCTATAAAGCCATGTATGATGATGATGATGATGATGATGATATTCCTTCCCTTGAATTTGCAATTGCCAGTGACAATTGCTAAAATGTATATATTTTTTTTTTCATGTCTCACCACCACAACAATGAATTGTTCAACATAGCTATTTCCCACCCGAGAACCGGTAAATGCGAATCTCGTATGAAAATGGGAAGATCCTTCTTCATCTTCAAAGTATTGTTATCCATTTTCATATTTTCCTCACAAGAATGAATGACAATGATGCCCTTTATTTGCTCAATGGTGTGAAGCCGTTAGTTTTTTTTTTATTTTGGTTCCCATATATAAAAAATAAAACTCCGCCAACTTTAGTGGGCAACTTGGCAGTGATCTTTAATAATAGTGATAATAATATGCTTGGTAGTTAGAATTTATGAGCTTTGCGCATGACCATATTTACCCACTTCAAATGAAAATGATGAGCAGGTGCAGAAAAAGAAATTATATTGCCATTTGACAGCCAACTGTGAAGTATCATTATCATCATCATCATCATAATTATGTTTTGTCGTTAAAAACTTCGTATCTTCCCCAGTTTTTGGGGAAGGAACAGTTTTATTTTATTTATTTTTTAACCGCTGTTGTTTTCCTTATTTGCATATACATAATTTTAGATTCAGAATAATTAATCAGTATGTACAGTTCGGATCCGATAATTATAATTAATTATAATTATCGGATACGAGATTGCCCCACCGAATTCAATGATAATTGTTGTAGGTATGTTTATAAGTATAACGTACTTAGGTAATAATTGTAATATAATTAAGTATAATAGTATTTCTAAATCTCTAAATATTTAACTAGAGTAATATCATGAACTATAAACTTTCCAACCCTAATTACTAATTTACCTTTTACAAACCACTTACTTTATCACTTGTATCATAGGTATACTTCTTTTGTTACTTACACGTATCACTTACACAGAACGAACGAGACGAGTACATTCAATTTCTTTAAAAAAAATCATTCATTAACTCATCAATATTGTTTCAATGATATCTTCCGTTGAGTTTCAAAATTTTGTATAATAAGTTTAAATATTACTTGGGATTGTTTTTAAGTTTTGTTTGTTTGAGGTTGGTAAAAACTATTCGAAAACACTACCAAGTCGAATTGCGTTGCGAGACGACGACGATTCTTTTCTGATTGATTGACTTACGCACATTCCAATATTGTTACTATACTTTTTAAATGTTGCTGCGATTCGATTAGCTAATCAGATTTGCGAAACTTTTAATGCGTCTTCTGGAATAAGTTAACAACTAAATTCAAGAAAGGAAAAACCGACTAATATCAATAATTATCAATTTTACAGTTTATCCGATTTTTTCCCATCCACGCCACCCAATTACGTACGTATTTTAGTTTCCGACTATATAAAGATAATCATTGTAATTATATTTAATGTTTTAGGCTATAGTTAAGGGTACGTTAGTCTTAAGTGCATATTATGGTTAGGTATAATTACCGTATACCATACATATCGTTTATAATTCGAACGGAAGTGGCCACCCTATTTAACCTAATATTTTCCCTGGGATTTGTTAATTAAGCTTTTTTTTGTAAAGTAATTAAGTGTGTTTTTAGTTAAAGCTACATACACAATACACGATTAGTACAGGAAAGAAGGGAAGGCGACAAAATATAACTACATATTTGGTTTACTTGTAAAATAGGCACCATCACAATAAAGATCGATAACTAAGAGTAAGTAATTAACGGAAATATACATAATTAAAGCTAATGGATTAATGATAACGGCAGGATTTTAATAAAAAATTGGATGTTCCATGGTAAAAACTTCATGGAGATTTTACCTCTAAACTCAACTCCTCCAAACTATCCGTTCCCTGAAAACGGCTACGGATGGACTAGCATAATATCAATATAATTAACATTAAAATGGTTTTAGTAAATGGGCATGGAAATAAAGTGTAGTGTGCGGAGTTATTTCCCAACTTAATTATATATTATTTAGCTTAGGATTGTTTGTTAAAAAAATGAGATGAGATATGAGAATTATAAAGCTACTTAAAGATAATTATGATGAATTTCAAAGGAAAATACTTTCGCTGACGATGATGGATTATATATCCCTTTCTTGAAGATAAACATTTTATTCACTGAGTACGCCAGAATGTTGCGAGCTTCCTGTATCAGGGGGAGGGGTGATTCCTCCGGAAGAGGCTTTGGGCTTCTCGTACACAGCCGCCTTGTCAGGTAGTCCTTGGAGCTTGGCGAGAAGGCTAGCAATGCTGGGATCCATGGGGACTTCCCGAATAAGGGATGATGGGGATGATTTCCCATCTTCGGGAGGTGATGGAGGGGGATAGAACGTGGGAGGTGGACAGTTCCCGTCGAATATCTCCTGGTAGAGGATGTCGAAAACGCCTCGGCTATATAAGGCCAGCCGCATCATCTCCGTGATTGGGATGATGACGAGGGGGGACACAATGCTGAGGTTTTGGGGGGGCTGGGCCTTCCCCTTGCCGTCTTCCTTGGCAAGCTCCAGAAACCATTCTTTCACTCGGCGGTCTGCAACAACAATGACGAAGGAATTAATGAGTGGAGAAATAAATTGCTTAGACAATTTTTGTGACATAATTAAGCATATTTTCTGAGAATAATTAATTAGCTTACAGTATAATACTCGGACAGGGTGGTTGGAGTCAACTAGAGGGCGGATCATCCCGATAACTTTCGCCTTTTGCATTTCCGTCAGCTCCCCACACCCTTCGGAAATTCGGTGTTGATCCGCTACCATCACGGCTTGAATGCAGCAGCGCTCCAGGGCTTCCTCCAGTTTTCTGGGATGATCACAATTATCATTCATTTATTTATTAAAATTTATATATTTTTTTAAAGAAGGTACGTATATAAGTGCTTAAAATAATTAGATAGGTTTACTAATTTCACTTACTTCTGATCCTCCAAGTCCTCACACGAAATCAGGATGTTCAACTCATCCCGCAGTTTCGTGAGGAATCTGAAGTTCTTGAGTAAGGTGGCTTGGTTCTTATCAAAGTCATTGGGGTTCTCAGGAGTGTCCATGGGTATGGTCCGAGAATATTCGTAGATGGAGGCAACCAGAGCCCCGATGATGGTAACCCTCTGGATTTCCTTGCGTATGGGTGGGAAACGAATCCAGTCCAGTGCTAACGACTGTGAATACATCATAGACAGAAAAACAGAAATCGTTACAACAACAGTCGTAAAAAAATAGTTAGTTTAATAGGACCATTTATTTTTTTTATTGTATTTACCTCTGGCCATTCCTTATCCTCCCCCCACTCCAGAATCTCGAGGAAAGCGTGCGCCATGGTTTCATTAAATGGCCGATCAGGTTCCGTATGCCGAAGGACCCACTCCCGGGTCACCTTTATGGGATCATTCCCCATCCGGTACTGGAGATCCACAAAACTGGCAAACTTGTTCCGCTCATAGGTCACACAGTTCTGGATGATATGGCCTCGGCTTTGACTAATTATGAAGTTGGCCATGTCCAGATTCATATTCTCCATCAGATCTATAGTCTGCCGGACTTGTCTGGACGGAACGTCAATGTTCCGGATGGCCACCACTTCCGAGTCCCGAATGGGGCAGCAGAGGGCGGCCAAGCTGTCCAGGATGAAGTCCATGTAATGCTGCGCAAAACAATTCAATCAAGCAGGTTAAACAGACAGTAATACTAAAAATTAAAATAACATAATTAAAATCATTCCTTACCACAAAGTCAAAGGCATCATTGTCAATCTGCTTTTGGATCTTCTCCATGTCCAGCTCTTGGTCGATCTTCTCCTTCATTTTCACGTTGTGGGGGAGCATGGTGCTGTGCAGCATCTACATTTAAAAAAAAGCCAGATAATTAATTTAATTACATTAAAACCCTCATGAGTATTATTTGACGTAATTTAATTGTGAGCTTACCGTTTTAAGTGTATTAACCAGGTCCAACACGGTCACCTTGCATTCCTTTATATCTTTATTCATCAGGATCTCGTCCACCTTCTCCCAGTACTTTTCCTTCGCATCCAAAGCAGACTGTATTCCCGGACTAGAGAAATTAAAATAGATGAATTGCCAATTAAAATTAAATATTCGATGAATATACATTGTAATTTGCTAGACTTGACATTTTATTTGTTTTCTTATTATACCTGACTGGTTCCGAGGACCGATCCGGTTTCTTCAGCTTGAAGTCCTTGTTCAAGGCTATCTCATGAGCGAGGGCCATGTTGGTGAGGCCCTGGAGGGTTTTCTGCAGCCCTTCCGCGTCAATGAGGACTGGCTTGGCTGGGGGAGAAACCACGTTGCTCCCGTGCTTGGTGAAGAAGCCTTCAGAGGCACTCCCCATGTTGGAACGGTCAGAGGAGGGGTCCTCCCCCTTCCGCATATCTTGAAGTTGCTCCTCCGCCATACTTAGATTTAGCTGTCCGTCTCTGGACACAAAACAAACAGTAACAATTAATACGGAGTTTATAAATATTAATTTAATTGAATTCATTGGCATTTTAATTTCCATTCATAATTGTAACTGGAAAACTCTGAACAAGTTTTTAGCTGCACTCGAAGAAACAATTAGCTCTTCCATTTCGTTTAGATGTTAGAACGTGGCTAATTATGAATTATGATTTACTAATTTTTGAGCGTTAGCTATTTTACATTTGAAAATCAAAAAACAAAATTAAAATTGGACTTTGCTTGAAAGTTGCAAGATTTAGAGAAACCGTTATTATGTCATTCAAGCAACAATTTTTTTTTAGTAACCTACGACATTCAGCGTTAGAATTACGTCATAATTTAATTTGATGTTGTTATTCATCCAAAATTAAGCTTCTCATTCATTTATTTACCTGAGATCATCCATGGCCCGAATGCTCTGCAAAAATTAATTAAAGTCCTCCCTGCCTGGCACCTTTTCCTCTTAACACTTTACCACTGGGATTTTCACTTAAAATTACGATATTATTATATCTCAATCACTAATTAATTACTCAAAAATCCTCCAATTCCAATCCAATCAACAACAATTTTAACACGCTTTATTTATCAAACCAACACTGCAATTACTATTATGTATTACTTTTTACTACTACTCAATTTAATTTAACTTCTCTGGACACTTTTTACTTTAGTTCCGAAAGTATTTTGCTTCTCACTTATTTTTGACTACTCCCATTCCGCTCCAGATCCAGATGCAAATCCAAATCCAACCTCAATCTCCATCCCATACTACTCCACTAAACTACAACTTTATTTAAATCTTTAGCTTTTCAAATCTAATCCCAATAAACTTTTTAACTTTGTACTCTCAATTAATAAGGATGTGATCTGATCTGATCAAATTCCACAAAGCCCATCCATATCTCTTTTGTCCTGACCTGACCAAAGCAAAAAACCCTGGCGATTCTCTTTCTTTCTTTCTTTCTTATTTTTTGCACAAAAAAAAATCTCTTTCTCTCTCAATCATATGGAGAGTCCCCAATAATAATAATAAAAAACTGCTGTATTTTGTCTCTCCTTTCTTGCAAAATTATCAATTTGAATGTGCAGTGCAGCAGTGAACTAAGTAAGCCAACAAGCCATGCTAAAACAACTTCATGTAAAGAAATAGCAAGGAAGACAAACAGCTTGCTAGAGATAGCAGGCCAGGTGTTTTTTTCTACGCGTAAATATTATCCCCCTCCTCTCTCACATGAGCATACACATACACAAAACACAGCTGAGAATAGAAGAAAAAAACCAAACACAAACAAACCTAAAAAAAAAAACCATATAACCGACTTGACTTGTTTCATTTCATTTTTTCACATCTGAAAACCTCATCGTTTTAAGGCCGTCCTCCTCTCTTCTTCTCTATAGCTATGTATGACGACAGGAGCAAAAGAGATGCTGCTAAACCTAAACAGCGCAGCGCAGCGTCGTCATCTCATAAGCGTCATGAATATACGAGAACAAAGTGGATTATGTACGTACAATTAAATGTGTGAAGAACGCAGCAGCAGCAAAGCGAAAAATGAGATATGATATGATATGGGCTATGTGTGTTGTTGCATCAGTTTAGCATGTTATGTTGGATTGTGTTGCTATGCTCATGCTAGACCATATTTATTGTAAAAAAAAATGCTTCTAGATCTTTTTTCATGTATGACTTTGCTGTTTGAAATTTGGTTTTGCAAAAAACAAAAACTGCAGTTCTGAGCAGTAGTGGCGTCGTCGTCACTGCTGAAGTGCGTATATTTGCGTATTTGTGATCATATCATTCATGATCATGTTGATAATGCTTTTAGAAAGAAACTAACTGGTTTTAAGAAAAGAAAAAAAAAAGGTTATTTTAAAGTTGTGCATGGGCTTATATAGTCATAGTCAGAGTCTCAGAGTCATATGAATGGAGTGAATGAAGCTATGAATGTGTGTGGCCAACAAAAGACATTTAAAAGCCATTTTATATGCATTTTACTCTGTAGTTAGTTGTTACTTGAGCCAAGTCAAGGAAATGGTTGGAAAAGTTTTGGATCATGGATTGGGATTGAGTTTTTGAGTATGGGGATGGGAATATTAATGCATGCAAAAAAAAAATTGGCAATAGTGCGGAGAGGACGAGATGCCATCATATATGTCATGGTGGTGGTGGTGGTGGTGGTGAATGAGCAGAGTTCAACAAGATTTTTTTTTTGCATTTTATTTTTGGACTCTCGATCCATATTAGTATTTGGTTTGGTCTGCTCTTTAAGATGATCATGTCATGTCCTGAATAAGAAAAATGAGAAGAAAAAAAGACGTAAAAATTGCAAAAAAAAAAACAACAACTCACAATCAGTTGGGAATATTAGGTTAAAGGTAGGTATGAGAGGGGCATAAAAAAAGTGAAATGG
The DNA here is from genome assembly GCA_034696905.1 of Lepidocyrtus violaceus. NCBI lineage: Eukaryota > Metazoa > Arthropoda > Collembola > Entomobryomorpha > Entomobryidae > Lepidocyrtus > Lepidocyrtus violaceus. Next base: position 7,742 of record JAQGAI010001710.1, read on the forward strand.
ATAATTTGACTTGACTTGACGTGATCCTCTGATCTGATTTAATCAAGTACGTATTTTACATATTCAATTTAAATACGAAGGAAAATTGCACAAGTCGCACATGATATGATACAGGAAGTGAGATAAAAACTATATACCTAGTTATGTCAGTTGGGTTGAATTAAAAAAAAAATGAATGATTATATGATGATGATGATGATGATGATGATGATATGATGCCGATATGAACAATGAGCATGAAATGAAATGGAAATTAAGTTAATAGTAGACTTGTCTTGTGTATGCTGTTATGTTACAGATAAGCTAGGTATATTATGCTTTTAAGGAGGATGAAGCTACGCATGAACAATAGTAATTTTTTTTTTAGTAATTAACAATTAGTTTTATTGATTAGCTTTTTTTTTTACGTAATACCCCTTTCGCATACAACGGACTATTATTGACAGTCAGTTTGATACGTAACATTTATGACTCATTCTCGTATTATGTGGCTTTATGAGTGTGACGACGACGGTGCGGTACCTGAATGCAAAAAAAAATCAGCATTTTAGGCTATGACTATATGACAGGAGGACAGAACAAAGCGAAAGTTTTTGCATATGCAAACAAATGGAAATGACAAAGAAAGATGGATAACGACGCAGAAAAGTGTTGACGTTGAGGACGGTGATGCGCTGAGCTGACCATTTTAAATACGATCCGTTTCATTTCATTGATGCTGGTGGGCGGCTTGACGATAATAATGATGATAAAGATGACGATACCTAATTTATTTTACAAGTTGGAATGCATTTTTTTTTTATAATTAGGAATTAGGATTGCTACTGGCACTGGTCAGTTAGTATTCCCTAAAATTCTTTATTATATGCATTTTTAAGATTTCCAAGTGCGCACTGGCCACTCCATGACGGAGGCAGTCATATAGCCATAGTCATACTAGTAAAAATATTTTTTGTTCCCCAAAAGTTTGTTTTGTTAATTTTGTGTTATTGTTATTAGCGTAGTAGTTAGTTTTGTATTGTAATAGAAGTTTTGTTTTTGGCTTGGACGTATTTGGCTCTTCATACTGATATCCTCGGAAAAGTTTCTTTGTCTCTTTTTATTTCACACTGCATAATATATTTGAGTGAGAGGGCTTCCAAAAAAAATCTAAAATTAGTGTGAAATATAGAAATGTCTAATATCCTCCTTGTCGTCCATACAGCATAGCATAATATGCGTATCGAGTACCTTGAGACTAGCTAATAATACCTCTCTATCAAGTAGTAATTAAATTAGGATTGGCAAAGACGGCTAGTCTGGGGCGCATGGTTTTTTTTTATTATTCAACACAAAAACAAAATGAAATGTTTTTTTTTTATTACAAAACGATCCATCTTATTCATTCATTCGATTCATTCTAATATAATTTGATCATATTACCCCAACTCAACTCAATTTGGGGATGCTTCTATGACGCTAGTCACTTCAGTTGGAAAAGAGTTACGTTTGATTTGATTGAATGGTCCCCACGATAATGTGATCATTATTAGCTTGTTTACCATGTCAACTTTACATAACGTATTTATTATTGGAGGGTTTTACTAGCTAAAGGCGGCATTATGGGCTTGACTTTTGGAATACTAAACACTGGCCTGTTTTGTTTTACTACATTTACATAGTTCTAGAAAATAATTACGTCATTTTTGCTCAAAACGCGTTTCCGTAATATAGTAATAGCAAAGGCCTCTGTTTTTTCTCTTCTAATTCATCTCAATTATAGGATAGGATCTAGCAACTTCATCATCGATAAGCCTGACTGACCTCCTGATTTCGTCAGAAAAAAGGGCTTTAAAGTAAAGTCTGCTCTGATTTGCAATGTTTATTTATACTCTGTCGGAATATCTGTAGCAGCTGAGCTCCAAGCTGACGTCGTCTTTTGGATTGCGAAACAAAAAATGTTCTTGTGTAGCTAACTTTAGAGCAAATTATAAAATGGAGGAGTTGATGAAAAAAAAATTGCATCAAAGCGAGAGCAAAAAATTAACTATGCATATTATAACATGATATTTTTTTTTAATTATTAGATTCATCATCAACATGAGCAAGAAGAGAGCATGATAGAATGCTGATGATTTACAATTAGTTGCAGTTGCAACTATTTCATGTCATGTGGAGCAAGTCATATTACTTTTTGTTTACACCAGAGATTGATCATTCCATTCGAGAGAGATGATCACTCATTCCCTTATCAGGAAGTCGGTCGGTTATCATCTCACTCTTTGAGATTGAGAAAAATCAATTCCTTTCATGGAGATAAATGGATCGGAGGAGGAATCTGGTTTGTGGAAGTGATTGTTTCTTTCAGAGAGAAAAAAAAATTATAAGTGAATATCGGAGGCCGCTTAATTTAGAATAAAAGTTTTTTTTTGTTGCAACGCTGAGACGGCGAGGCGTCCCCTCCGAAGTTTTTGCGAAGATTATGCGTTGGCGTTGAGTTGCTGTTTTTTTTTTGGTGCATCGATCCCGTTCCTCCGGATTGGAATCCCGTTAGTTAGTTTTTAGGAGAAATGATGATGATGGCCCACACCCATCCTGAACCCCATCCTGAACTTCTTGTTCTTTCTATCGGCGGGGGTGTTGCTTAGGATTGTTTTATTTTGCGGTGAGATGACAGGACAGAACCATTTTGTTTTCGAGAGCAAAGTCATCAAAGCCATCATCACGTGATAGTAAAAAAAATAGAGAAACGCCTCAATATACTTTGTTTTTTTTTTACCGATGATCAAAAAGTTTTTGACAAAGGTCAGTGATCGATTTTTGATTTTGATATCTCTGTATATCTTGAACGGTTTATGTTTCGATGACTGATGTAAAAAAAATTGTATTTTTATTTGTTTTCAAATAGGCATGAATGACAAGTAAAACAATTAATATTGTAGTGAACAGTTTGCACTAACTTTTAGTGGGAATTAAAACAAGCAAAATTGTTGTGCTCAGGTAGCTTGACAAAATTGATAAAATTCTTATACACAGCTCATTCATTAAGTTCAGCCTAGACCGAGTTCTAAAACACAAATTGCGTAATGCGTTAGAATTTTTTTTGTTGGCAAGATAAGAGTGTTTGATGATTTAACTGAGATTTTAGAGACAGGTAAGTGCAGCTGCAGACTATCCATAAGCCTTATTAACACTTTTAAGATTTGACGGAACGGTTCAGAATGCAATTTAAATGCGACCTTCTTCGTTTAGTCGACTTGTGACGCTTGACACTGTTCATGCAGCTAATTTTGAGTATTTTTTTTTAATGAAATTTGGAATTTCGTGTGAATTGCATGGACGATCCCTCCAGACCATCAACATCACAGTAACGTCAACTTCCCAACAGTTAACGTCACTCATTTAGACGGTGAGTGGCTCCTTATTCGTTTGAAGACAGGCGGAGTTCTTTAAGACACGGAAAAAAATATGTGCAAAAAGGAGACAATGGAGCCCGGGCTTGCCGGGGAGGAGGTCCCAATCAAGGCCGTGGACTTTGACGACCTCCCTCCAGAATTCCGGAAGGGGGATAAGCCGTTCGGGATCGATATCCACATCTTTAACATCATCTTCGATGGCTTCCTCACCCACGCTTGCATGGCCTATTTCATCCTGTATCTCTATCCATTCGGACATGTTCCTTATTGGTCGCTTCCAGCCGGTAACATTCATAAATCATCATCATAAATAATTATAATTAGCATAAAAAAATTAAGATTTGGATTTTGGGGTAACTTGAGCATTCATTGAATAAATTGAATTGAACAGGCTTGTTTTACGGCTACTGCATCGGGCTCGGGACGACCGTGGGCTGCCATCGGTACTGGACGCACAAGACCTTCAAGGCGAACATGCCGTTGCAGGTATTGCTCATGCTGATGCAGACCTCCACCTTCCAGAACACGATTTTCAAGTGGTGCAGGGTAAGATTGGAATGCTCATTAACAATTACAATTAATTATGAATATTTTATGCTTGTTTTGCTTGCTAATTGCTTTCACTAACATAAGTGGCGCTTTTCTTTTCTTTTGTAGGACCATCGAGTTCACCACAAATTCATGGATACGGACGCGGACCCTCACAGCGCCGCCAAGGGATTTTGGTTCAGTCACATCACATGGTCCTTCCTGCCCCGGCATCCTGATGTAGTCAAGGGACTGAGGACGATCGACATCTCCGATTTGGTAAAGGATCCGGTCGTCCGATTTCAGAGCAAGTAAGGACACATCGCGTCATGACATGACATGACATTGACATGACCTTACTCTAATAGCTTATTAAAATTCATAAACTGCACGATTTGATTTGAATGTTCAGGTACTATTGGGAGCTCCTGTTCGTCCTCTTCTTCATCGTCCCCATGGTCATCTTCTACGCCCTCTTCCCGGAATTCTCCTTCTTCCATTTGTTCGTCGCCAACATGACCCGCTACGGGGTCTCCATCCACTTCACCTATCTGGTCAACAGCGCAGCGCACATCTGGGGGGACAAGCCCTATGATAAGTACATCTCCCCGACGGATAACAAGTGGGTCTCAATTCTAGCAGGTAAATAATTTGATTGAGCCACAATCAAAACAAATTCCAGTTTAAATCAAACCTCCACATGAATGATCCGAAGTTGACCTTTGACCCCATGCATTTATGGAAATTAGTGGGAGAAGGCTGGCACAACTACCACCACACCTTCCCCTGGGACTACAAGGCGGCCGAGTTCGGCTACCGCTACAACATCTCCACCGCCTTCATCCACTTCTTCGCCAAGATCGGCTGGGCCTGGGACCTGAAGACCGTCTCCCACAAGCTGTTGGTCGACCGGATCAACCGGACGGGAGCCAAGGAGCATCCATTTTACAAGGAGCCGGCGGAGAATAACAATAATAATAATCATGATCATCATCATCATGACCATCCCGAGAATGCCTGCTGGGGCTGGGGGGACAGGGAGTTGCGGAAGGAGGATGTGGAAATCACGGAGACCGTCTTCCCCGCAAAGTCACCCAGAGGATGAAGGACTGCTACTTTAATTATCCATTATACTTTATATTTATCATTAATAATCAGCTTTAACATTACATAATAATTTATCTGGATATCAATTAAATAAACATATATTTTTTTTCTTGTAAATTTTTTTGTAATCCAAAACAAAAATACGCTTAATATACGAGTAATTAAATCGAAACTGGATATTTTATTTTAATTGAAGAAATAATGTATGGCTCATGTATCAATTTTACAACACTATAAAAGTTTACTAATGGATTGATTGTTCCACTTCTCTGGAAATTGTTTCAATGTCTCAACTTACCCCAGTCATGTTATTTTTCCAGGAATAATGGAGTAAGTGCATCCATCCATCATCCATCCAGCCTCTTTTAGTGGAGCAGGAGAGTATAAAAGGGACGGGGATTGTGTCAGTCAATCACAGTCCATTCCCGTCAAAAACATTATTAAATATTACAAAAATAAAATAATTATTGTTAATTAGTTTCCTCGTGAAGATAAACCGCCTCTTCAAACATGAGAAACAATTAGTAACTTAAATGAAGAAAACAAATAATCACCGATATTTTTCAGGAAAAAAAAAACGTTTAAAAAAATGCAGGAAATGTTTATTTCGAGAGAATATAGAACCAAGTAATTAATAATGATTGTATGAAGGAACTTAATGCAATTTTAAAAAGTCTTCCGCCTTCAACTAGCAACAATTCAATTTAATCTGTAGTCTGCAATTCCATTTAGAGCAAGTTCAATACGATAAATGTCCAGTGTCCACTGATTACATTATACACAATGATTCCGCAATTTTATGCATTTAACGTAGTATCCAAGATTTATGAAACTGAAAAGTAGCTGGATGAAGATATGATGATGGTCAAAAAGGATATGGACAATTGTAATTGACACAAGTTAAAAAATTAATAAGAAACATTCACAAACAACTTACTTTATTTATATCTTATTTAGCATAGTTTAAAAAAAACAAGTACCTACCTATATAATGCTTAGCTTAGGTAATTTTCGAGCGGCTTTCATTTCCATCCATCCATCCATTTAACCATGAATGAATGAAATAGATGGACAATTAAATTACGCTTAAGTAAACTCTACCAAGTACATAATACGGCATGGCGGCTTACTCCACTCATCC
>JAQGAI010001711.1:0-13912 GCA_034696905.1 Lepidocyrtus violaceus
AACCTTCCCTTGTGAGAGTGAGTTGTTTGGTGAATGAATCCGGTCTCCGTCTGGGCCACTCACTCCATCAGCTCTTCATCAGTGGGAATAAGAGCAAAATAGCAAAAGGGATTTTCACTTTTACTGAAGACAAAAAATAGAATAAAAAGTAGGAGTAAAGCAGATGGCAAGTTAAAGGCAAAAATATATAAGCCTTTTTATATGCTCTATTAATTGTAAATGGAGTAACTTGTGGGTATATATTATGCTGCTAATCCAGTTTTCTCTCTCTCTCTCTGTCTCTCTCTCTCTCTGGCTTGCTTTCACTTGTAATAATAGATTTGTCACGGTTATATCTCTCTGCGAATTTTTTTAGGCATTTAGCATTTTTTTTATTAATGTACACTGAATAATTTCTCTGTAATGGGGAGGGAGAAAAAAACTGAAATCTGGAATCTTGTTCATCCAACAATAGCATTGACTCTCACTCTATCATGTTGGCCGAGCTGAACTATTTTTGGGCAAGTGCCCAGTGAGCTAGTGCTAGTAGTCAGCTCCACCACCACCACATGCTACTGTTGTAAAATTCTTCCCTATAATTGTTAAAAAACGGGGGGGGGGGGTAGTAGGTTTACTCCACAAAAAGTAATGCATTAGCCTCATATGAAGGAGGGCACAACATATAGAGATAAGCTCAGCATACTTACTCGAATTTTGTGCTGAATTTTCTTTTGGCTTTTCCAATCCTCCTCGCCAGACACTAGATATTTCACTTTTGTAGGAGGATGAATCTAGGTCTCCACTTTTTGTTCTTGGGACGAGAGAATATAATGTTGGATGTGGTGAGCATTGAGCAACTTTGGCTCTCCATACAGAGCCTCAACACATCACACAGTTTTTAAAGTGTAGCGTTTTTTTTCTTCCGAAGGGAAAATCCAGGGGAAAAGGGCTACTACAAAAAAAAATGGTAATTTTGAATTGAATTCGGGGATCAGTTTTCTTTCCCCTCCATCAGCAGTACAAAAAAAAACCGCGATTGCCCTAGTCCAACAAGGACTATAAAGCTGCAGTAGTCGTTGTGGTAGGAAGGAACAAGGAGAAAACAAGATTCAATATCGTCATCGTCGCCTTCCCCCGAAAAAATAAAAAGGAAATGTGAAACGGCTAGGGTTGAATCCTAACTAGATTTGACGACGTGTTCAACATTATGAGCTTCATTCCAAAATAGAAAAGCCACCATCATGCTCCATGTAAAAGAAAAACTAAAATGTTCACAACATCCGATTCCCTGCTTACCAGCAAGTATCTGTAGCACAATTAAAAAATTTGGTTTCTAATCGGTTGGGTCGATATGGGAACTAATATACATACATAATATACCTATTGGGAAAGGAAGACTGGACTGCTTAATTGCAACTAGATATCAGCCATATATTTTTATTATGCATGGATGATATTGGGTAATAGGCTTATCTACAAAAATAGCGATAGCCAAGTTGACTGTACTAATTTCATTATTTTTTATTTTTTGCCGATGTGATGAGCTTTTTGCGAGCAAATTGTGCTTGTCTAACCATTTACCTTGTTGGTTGTTGTCATATGTTCTTACATTTTTTATGAATGTGTCGTTAATTTTCCATTTAATCCTTCTAATATACCTAGTTGCTGTAGTATTGCTTGGGCTGGATTTTTTAGTGATTGAGCCGCAGTCCTCATAGCCATATAATTATCTTATCTGTAGTACAAGTTACCATTCGCCATTCTGGGAGGAGGATCCTCCAAAAATAAAATACGCTGGAGGAATAAATGGGAGTAAATATGTTCCATTCTTTTCTTTTTCTCCTTCTTCTTCTTTCATAACTTTTCTTTTCAGGGGAAAAAATTACAATTTTACTCATGTCAACCTGGATGGAGGATGATGATGATGTTGCTTCCCATCCAACCCTTACGAGCTCTCCAAGAGCAATTTTAATAGTAATACTTTGCGTGCTCAAGTTCTCTCCTCTCGTAGCAGTGAAATCATGCTTTCTCCTGCTCTTGCTAATCCAATGCTGGGCATTCCAAAATAGATCTGATCTGATTCTGGGTTGATGCATGTGCTCAACCATGCATGCCCCTTCCATGTGATGTGATGTGCATGTGGTGAGACGAAAGGAACGGGAGAGTGGAACGCTGAGCACCTCAATCTCCAATCAATCTCTGCTGAGATGCTGATGCTACTCCTCTATAATGTGATGCTATGGATTATGTTATAGCAGGCAGGAGCGGTCTCATCGTCATAGTCATGCTTTCTCTTCCTTTTTCATCCCTGTGGGTGTTGTCTCCTTGCTGATGCACGAACCTTGTTGCCTTGCCCTCTCTCCTACTTTCTCCCAACCAAAGAAAAATATTTTTCTATGAAATGAAATGAAATGAAATTGTTAGCAAAGCAAACTATTAATGTCCACTGGTTGTTATACAAGGAGGTATATTATATGTAACGTGACTATTTTTTTGCGTTTTTGTGTGTGTCTGGCTCAGATTTCTTGGTTGAAGAGGGATGAGAAGAATAACTTAAAACTGCTCACATACGGCCTCGTCACGTATAGCTCCGATGCCCGTCAAAGCCTCCACTTTGAGAGTCCAAATGACTGGCAGCTACGACTGACGGCTGTACAACGGTCCGATGCTGGCTCCTACCAGTGTCAAATGTCAACCCATCCGCCAAGAATACTTCACTACACCCTCAACGTTGTAGGTAAGTAAAATGTTGGAAGCAGCAGAGACAAATTTATTGGAGGAAGGAATAACAAAATGATTCCGTATGATTTTATTTCACTTAAATTACTAGTCTTCTTTTTTTAATAAAAAAAAAGTCTTGTCCGTCATAAAAAAAATATTTCATATGAAAAACAAAATGAATTCATTGGTGATAGTAATCCATATTATATTTAAGTCTATACATAACAGTGATATGTCTCAATGTCGCCTCCTGACTTCCTGATCAGTCGACTCGTCGGCTGATTGGATTCTCAAGTGGTCATCCCTGATCTAAAAAAAAAGTTTACGATCATATATAGTCAGCAGAAGAAATCAAAGCCCAATTTCCAACTCGGTATTCAAACATCGGATTTTTATTTATAGTGCTTGGCTGTATTTGGGAAGAAGCATAATATGGACTATTGGCGTTGGCTCTCCAAAGCTATAAAATTATTATCCCTCGACAAGGGAAATGCTTCAGCTGACTGATGAGCGATCATTTGATCCTGCCAATAATGAGTTGCGAAAAAATACAAACTTGTTAAATATTCCTTCCGGTGGAAAACAGGATATCGGATTCGAATAAACCACCAGATTTAAAGTGCTTTCGTCTAGAAAAGCGCCAACGTTAGTTGTTTTTTTTTTTGCCGCAGCGTCAGCGGCCCAGTTAAAATGATTTCCTTGTAAGGCCCAACCGGAACCCAGTGGAACGAGAGGAATGATCCACAGCCAACACTTTTTCAATGAGACCTGCCATAAAAATCTCGAGTCCCCCATAAATGAGTGGAAGCAGGGAACTTCTGTTGCTTGAGCTAGTGGGGGTTGGTGGGAGCGGAAAGTGACATGAAAGTGTCTCGATCCTTCATACTGATGCTGCTGCTACTACTACAGCAGCCACATCCTAACTGGAATGATTCCATCCTCAATCCCATCTCCTTCCTATTTCCATGATTTCAGCAAGCCTCTGGTTCGTGAATCATGATGAAATTGAATTATAAGAAGTAGTGTGCAATAAATTCTACGGCTTATTCTTTCCCCTCCTCATCTTTTGTGTAGCATGCCATGCTATACGCTATAATATGCTATATTATGCTAAGGGAAAAAGCTGCTTTCCTGCTTTTGCTCTTTCCAGCTACAAAAAAAATGACAAAGGGAAAAAGGGACAGAATTAGAAAAACGAGGCAAACGAGGAGAAAGGGCAAAAGGCTTATTTCTTTGGGGCAGGAAATTCCTGGCAACCCAACAAAATGTTTCCTTGAGCATACTTCCGCCCTAAGAAATTTTATGGAAGATTCCAAAAAAAAAATTAAATAAAACGAAGAAATTCATGACTAAAGTAGTCTAAGAAGAAGAAGAAATTAAAATTAGCGGCGGAGTGTGTTACTACTTGGAGTATACGTACATATCATCAGTTCACAGAGCAAAGTAAAACTATGCATATCAAAGTCATCCACTCCCCTCCCAATAATAATCACGTACATATATGTTTGGGCTCTTATTCATCATACGAAGAAGAAGAAGGAGCATCGGGACTCCAATTATGTATCTAGATATATATCTGTGCTGCGAAATGTCACTATGGACTATTATCCCAGATAATGTATGTGCTAACTAACCCTCCTCCCGACAAAGGAAAAAACAAAAACGGAATCTTTTTTCATGACCGAGTTAATCTAGCACCACCACCATCCATGCGGCTTGACGCACATAAAATATCGTGTAAGCATGCATCCCTGCTCTCAACAAAAAAAAATAAGTACATCCTTACTTGGATGATAATTTGGAGGATTTATTTAACGCCGCGCGCTAATACGCGCATAGCAATTTTAAGCTTAGGTAATTCATATATTATTATGTAAGTATAAATGTTCCTCTGCATTAGCCTGCTTTCCAGATCCAGTGCATATACACTTTACTTGCTAAAAAATATAGTTAAAAGTTGATGTGGATTGAATATTATGGAGCTTTCTCCTGCACTACTGGAAATAAAGAAGCGCAATCAATAAGAGGGCCCAGCGTTGTTATTAGTTTTCTATGATAATAGAAGCCAGGGAAGCCAGGCTCCATGTACTCAGCTTATCTCAACTTATGTACATCCCAAATTTTTTCCTGTCAATTAATCCAGCAAATCTAAGAGGGGAGCATAGTTATAGCATTATTAATAAATGCGCTGGAAGCCCTCCTCCTGTGATTTTTGTATATGCTTTCTCCGTATGTAGTACACATGCAACTACTACTATGGGGGATTGTGTAATGCGTGCTGTGTGTGTCAGCCTATCTGGTGGAAAGTGGAGAAGGAGGACAACGGTGCATGATGAGAAGGAGCACTAGTGATAATGGTACAAGTTTCCCCGCTTGTCTTCTTCTCTCTTTTTTTTTGCACAGTGGCCAAAATGAAAAGGGGAAAAATTCCTGGGACGGCTGCCAAAATTGGCAAGTGAATGAGGTTTTAAGAGAATGGGGGGAAAATAGGAATGAAGAGAAAGAGAGAGAGAGAAAAAAAAGGGAAGAAAAAAAGAAACAAGACAAGGAAGGGAGAGAGTAAGAGAGAGAGAGAAAAAAGGAGGATTTTGCTGAAATGCGCAAAATATAAAAGGGTCGCTCCTTCCCTAAGTCCCTTCCAATGCGTGAGGGCTGTTTGAGCCATCATTTTATTTCAAGGAAGGGATAGAGGCGGATGAAAAAGACCAGGTATAGTAGCCAGATAGATAAAGATGAAGAAGAAGAAAAAAAACTATTCAATAACCCCTTTTCTTTCAAATGGAGGGAAAACAATAAAAGTAACTTATTGTCCATATATAGGTTGTGTAGTCATTCTTTTTGGATTTCTTCTTCAAACGTCACAATTGTACTGTCACAATATTATTATTATTACACTGTTTTTATAAGGCGCTTGTGACGTCATCGTTTAGAAAATTCTTTATTGCTTGGAATAGACTAATGAATAGTTTCCAATTTGCTTTTGCTGACGTGTTGGCTGAAAGCTTCCAACCCATTTTAAAAACATTTCCCTAAATTCAATTGTTCAATTGTTTTAAATTCAAATTGGTAGACTATCATACTCACTTTTTCCCGATAAATTAATGTAAGTGGATCTGAACTATGTATGTTATTATTTTAACGAAAGTCTTTCAAAAAGAAATTTATCTTGGTAGGTTCCGTTCCGACGATAGACTAAAAATAATAGGATTGATCGCACATGTCAGCTATGACTGGATATTATTCCAGGAGGAAAAGTAAAACGAGCTGGTAAAAGAAAAAAAAAGATTGACGTTACAGTGTTGTAGCAATGGGTAACTATTGTGCGGATACGTACCAATATTTTTCTTCTTCTTCTAAACTAGGACATGGATAGGTAGGTATTTTTTTTCATGAGAGTTATTTTTTCCTGACTTGACTCAACTGCATTTTTTTCCCTGGTTGCCGAAGCCGGAGTGAGAGGAAGCAAGGCTTTCAGTTTCCCTCCTTCTTCCTCTTATTCATTTGCTCATTCATGTAAGAATCATCTTGTTCCAGTAGTGGATTCCTTGCAAACGAACGAACATACTTACGGAGACAGGGCTCACCCTTACGCATATCTGTACACAAGGTTATGTGATGTGATGTTGTTATATGGGAGTGAGTGGAGTGAGTGGGCTAAGTCTATCCGGGATCTCGGTATCTAATCTTTTGCTCATCTTTCCGACACAGACAAGAAATACATTTTTCACTTGGGTTCCATCTCCATTCTTTCTTTCTTTCTTTCCCCCCTTTTTAAATTCAGCTCAAAGAATGATATATGAGAAGAGCGAAGCCAGCGTATAAGTAAGTAGGTGAGCTTGAGCATTATATGAGTTTTTCTTAAGAGTTTTCTTCTTTTTTTTCCTTGCAAGGCTGAGCAGTGTAGTTTCTTTATAGTGTAGTACTACGGATGGAGGACGGAGGCGGCTGTGGTGGTGGGTAGTGGAAGTGGTAGTGGGTGATGCAGAGTGTGTTAGTGTCATCTGATGAAATCAGCAACTCAACAACAATGAAAGTTGTAAGTAAGGACATCCGATACTGGATTCTCTCATCCTCACACTTTTTTTCCTGGGAAGGGAATCCTCCTTCCAATCCCACACACAGAGCTAAGGAGTTGGAGTAGTCGAGGAGTTTATATTCCATCGGATCGGAGGATAGAGTTCTTATTTTCTTTCTCAGTCGAGTCTTCAGAACTCACTTTGATCTCTCCTTACTAGTGGCACTTTATTTCATTCAGTTGGAGTACAACTGTGCATTTTTCCCTGTCTCAAATCCGAATCCAATCAGTTGTCGCGTTTTCGTCATCTTCTCCTCTTTCCTCCTCTTCTTATTCTTTTTTCCCTTCTTCCTGAAATAGTACGCCAAGGCGGTAGCTTAGCTTCTTTTTGCGTTCCCATAATACATGTCTCCTTTCCCCTGTTCATGCAATATAGACAAACAAATACAGTTACATAGGTAGGTAGTTTTCTTTCCCAGCCATTTCCTTCAGTCTTCTTCTTCAGGAGAAAGTGTAAAAGAAACATAAAAAAACGAAAGGATTTTCTACCGGGGTGAACCGTTTTCAGCTAATGCCTATATCATATCATATCGGATTGAAAATCCGTTATTTTATTTTTTCTCTAGCCTTCCCAATTCCTTCCTGTCTCTCTTTCTCTCTCTCATTTTCCTGGAGTTGCTCAAGTGGTTAGTGGGTAACTAGTAATGAAAATGTATTTCGTTCATTTGTTACTCCCCAGCTTGTTTTTTGAAATGTGCAGTGTTTCATCTGTGCAAAAAATGCGCTGCTATACTGTAGCCCGATGAAGGAAGCCCTGTGGGCTTTCCTTTGCTTTTTAGTCACTTCCTGCCTTAGAAACTTTGTTCTTCTAGTTTTTATTCTCCCCATTCCAAGTTACTGTAGTATCTCACTTAAAGTTCGTTTCCTCCAGTTTGCCAAAAAAGAAAGAAAGAAAACTGCCTCCTCTGTTCTTTTTCACTTTATATTCATGTGTCATCTTATGTATGCAACGGAACGTGGACGTCTTCATATCTCCTTCTGAAAAAGTCGAGTCCACAGTATTAGTAGTTCCGTTGTGGATATTTTTGCATATTTCTAATTCGCAGTGCGCAGTGCACCATTTACATTCACATTCACTCCTGATTTATCTGCCTTTGGAGGGAAAACTATCACAATCACAAGAATAAGTAGTGTCATCGTCGTCGTAGTCGTAGAAAAAAGGTAATCATCTCATTTTCTCTAGAAACACACAAGAGATAAGTCTGAAACAAATGGAGAGTAACGAGCTGCTTGGAAGGTTTCATAATAAATTTAAGTAGTATAGTTATAATTAATGATTGTGCTTGCTCGGGTTATGCTCAAACAATTTTATTGTTGTTGGTTTTTACCTCGACAGTATTTTAACCGAATTCGAAATTAGTGTCAGACAAAACATAACTAGCGACATGTTACATGAACAACGTCACTTAATAAACTTTATAAAAATCATCCTTTTAAGCCAGATCACCAGAGAGCAACTGCTAAATGTAAGATAATCAATGAAATTTCAACAGACGTTCAAGAAATTCATTCCCTAAAAAAACATATGTCAGCTTTCACAAAAATTTATAGGGTTGAGGTTGCATTTGCACCAAGAAAAAAAAATACTTCGGACCCAACCCCCTCCCACTTTGCAGAAACGGGAAGAATTAATTTTCCATTTTTATTTTAAACCCCTGCCATTTCATTTTCTTCCAAGACTCACTCCACACAAAAAAGCAACCGCTAAATATTATTTGTCCTGTGTCTATCCATGCCTTTCCTGGTTGCTAGTCTGATTGTGAGTCTCCAACCAAAATTTCATTTACAGTTTGTCACGAAACTTATTGTTGCCCTCTCAAAGCAATACGGGTCAACCATCCTTATTCCCTCCATTTCATCTGTTTTTGTATGTTTGGTCGTGGAATGGAATGTGAATCTATTTAGCAAGCAATGAGCCGTAACAACAAAAAAAAAGAATACAGAAGAGAAGAAGTACAAAAAAAGGCTTGAAAAAGAGTTTAGCATATACGATTTCTTTTTCTTTCTTTCTTCTGCATTTCATTCCTTTGTCGTAAGTGGAGTATACAAAAAAAAAGAAACGTGCAAACAGGGTGATGCCACTTTATTGAATTGCTCCCACTGTTTTCCTTCCTTCTTCCACGACTCACTGCACTTTTGTTGATACACAGTCAATTCTTCTCTGAGCTTTCTTTCTTCTTGGTTTTCAATTTTCTCCCAACAACTTTGTATTCCAGCTTTGTAGAGATACGCACAAGTTTGGGAGGGAACGACCTAAAGGAAACCGAATAATATAACTTTGTTTAAGGTTTTTATAGGAATTTCATTTCCTCCAGATATGAACATGAAGTGCATCCGTTATTACCCTCCTTTTCATTCAGAGTAAGCTGGCTGGGCTGAAAGGTAGTTCGTTCGAATGTAGTACATGCGTTTTTTTTTGCGAATGAGAAGGGGCTAGCCTAGCAGTCGCAATCAGTTTTTTTCTTCTCAAACGTATTTCATCTTGTACCACTGCTTGGTTGGGTCACGTAGCACGTGATCCCGACTGATGTGCTGGCTGAGAGAATATGTAATTCTCGTCGGGAATGAGCCGAAGGCCTGTCTAATACCCAGCAATCATGATGATGAGCAGTTTATTGTATAGAGAGAAAGGGTGGGTAGGGTATGGTAGGGTAGCTCAACCGCAATTGAACAGTTCAAGAGAGTTCCGCTATTTAAATGCGGTAATAAATTTGTAACTGTAATCAGCATCCTCTGTTGTAGTGTAGTCGAAAATCGTTATCCCAGTTTAATTGAGCAATGTACCGGTGTTGTGGTTACCTCGTACGTAATTTTCGTTATGTTATCATACTCGTATATGGAATAGGAAGTGTTTTGTAAAGCGGGCATCTGGAAACACGTGAATTCGCAGGAAGAAGCTGATTATGACTTATTTTTAAAACATTTCTTCATACTTTCACCAGATGGTTGAATCACCTTATAATGGCAATTATTATCAAGTCTGGATTTCGCTACAAAACTGATACTTCAACAGCCAGGCTAGGTCTATAATTATATTTTTATTTTTAATTCTGGCACCTGCTATCATAATCTATGACAATTACAAGTAATATTTCATTTTATCATGTTTTTTTTTCTTGATGTATTGATAATAATTAATTAATGTAGATAAAGTTGAAATGAAATCCTCATTTGCACGAGATTTTGGCATGTTCACGTCTCCGGCTACAAAGGTCCTCCTCTCAGCACCACCGCGACAAGCAAAGGAAATAACTGGATCTCCTCAATGTTTAAGTATGCCATTCCAGCTCAGCGATAATTAATATTACGTCATGAGCCCCTGATTAAGATTCATATGGTGTCGTGGAATATTAGAACTAAAATAGCTTCCTGTTCATTCTCCCCCGCCCCCTTTCCCCTCTCTCCGCAATTTTGAAGAGGGTTTTGAGCAATAATCATACTGATATTTTTGTGCTTTATATGCTAATGCCGGGAAAATCTAGGAGAGAGCTTTCACTTGATATTCTCCAGCACGCTATGCCTCTCTCTCTTTCTCTCTCTCTCTCCCTGACTGCTGGGGAGAAAGCACAAGAAAAATCATACATAACATGGGAAAGAAGTTAAGAAGGGGGGAATGGAATGGAGCATGAAGGTTTTAGCATGTGGTGGCAGCTCTCCTTATTTGACCATATCACTTCTCTCCGTACTTATTTTTCTTCACGTCTTCCGAATTGTGGTAAATATGTAGTTACAGAAAGAAGAAGAAGAGAAAGCGTGAGTGTGTGTCAGTGGCTGTGTGTGGAAGCGGGAGTCACTTGTAATAGTGGTGACATTACTCATCTTCTCGTTTCCCCTTGTCAGCCAACTCAAGCCGCATGCTAATGAGTTAGCCCCACCACCGTTACCACCACCACCACTCCTTACACTCCCCCCCCCCCAACTTACTTACTCCTTATTTCTCATCTTTGCGTGCAAGTTTTCCCCTTCCTTCTTCTTACATATATCTAATTGAGTCACATCAAGCAGCGTCATGTCATGAACAAGTTCCCATCTTCCTCCTCTTCCTACTTTCTCATTCCGTACGAGCCAGTCTGAGAGGGAAAGCGTAGAAAGAAGAAAAAGACTGAGCTGAGGGCTGAGGCTTCCGAGAAAAAGAAGACAGGAAAGGAAGAATGGAAGACGGTTAGTTGTTCAAACCACACACACAAGTAGGTACATACATAACCCAAACTGTAATATAATAATGCAATGTAATATGGAAACTTATGAAAGGCTTTAAAATTGTTAATGAGCCGCATAGTTCATTCCCAACTATGATATTATGCGAATACCAGGAAGGAAGGAGAGTGGAATTCGCAGCCGTTCAAATAAAAAATACACTTTTCCCATCAACCTTAAGGGATCAAGCGGAACATGGCTTAAGTACAGTGTTGGCTCCATTATATTCCCTCGGCGGTTGCTTTTTAGCTGCTGTGCCATTCCTCCAAAACAAAAAATTCTTTACCGTTTTAAGTCAAAAGAAAAACATATGATCACGTATGGATTCTCTATCTCCCTCACGGTTTTGACGAGTTGCCAGCAGCGTCGTCGTCGTCATGTCAGTATAACTATAGTTGTTGTTGTGTGCATACAAAAAAGAGCTACGATGCCTTCCTTCCTGTCTGCTCTTTATCGAAAATGTCAACATTCCGCTCACCTTTTTAAATAGACATAAAATATGCATGTCATCATCCTGTCCCGACAGCAACTTACTAATAATTCTCAAATTATAAAGAAGCAACCCTATTTTATAATCAACATATTTCTGCTGACGTAAAGGAAAGTACAAAAAGCATTAGTGTGGCGATGAGGCACTCATCCACGGTCTTATATTTAGTTACTTTGGCATTGTCTTCTGCTGGGAATGAGCTTACTGCAATCAGTTCAGAGTATTAATTTCCCCCAAAAAATGTCAGTTTTAATGTTACATCATCGGTGAGTTAAATGAAGCAGCGAATTCCATTCAAGAAAACTTCAATTTTTTTAAAAGCCATTGACAGATTTAAGGAACCGAGCAGTAGTAGCGCCATGCATGCCTTGTCACTCCTACTCAAACACAAGCCATATTATACAAGCAGCTTCTTAAATGGAGCGTTGTCTTACTCCAATCGGGAACAAATTTGGAGAGATTTTTCCGATCCCAAGATATTTTGACAAGTTGCTTTTTGAACAGGCTTATGAAGAAAAAAAAACTGCTGTAAAATGCTTGTAAGGATGAAGTAAATTGCATTGATAAATAAGAAAATTATGGGGGACATGACATGATGTGAAGGAGTTTTTTTATATCCCAGATGGTATTGGAATTCATTAGATTATATCTCTATTTTTTATCGGTACAGATGGTTCGGTTTTTTTCTTCTTCCAAGCAAGCTTCCGGTCGAAGCTCCTGCATTTTTTTCTGTAAAAAAGTGAAAGGTGCCACATAGTGAGTTGACGGAGGATGGAGGAAGCGGGTGAATTATTATGCTGATATTTTCATCGTTTTACAATACACTAATCGTAAGCTCTTGAGACGAGACGAAGGAGGTGGATGCTTGGTGGCAGCAGCGGGCCGAACAAGAGAAGGGTTAAGATTATGTGAGTTGAGCTAACGATAAGAAGAAAGCTTCAAAAAAAAGGTTGTGCGTTGAGTCATTTGTTATTTATAAATTGTATAATATAGTTTTTGATAGAATCTCATGAAAAGGGGATTTATTGGAAGCGTCGTCCCTGACTTCCCTTTTCTCGCTTGTGCGATGGTGATGCAGCCCTTTAGAAAGAAAGTTGGAGCACTTCATTTACATTGACTTGGAGTATTTCATCTTAATTTTTGAAGGGGCTGTCACCGAGAGAAACAAGGAATGTAGGAAAATAGTATGCAATTCATTTTTTGAGGATTTTAATAGGCCACTAATTCATGTTTTATTTAGCGTATTATTTATTTAATGTATGTTTTTTTATTAACAACAACTAGTAGATAATTTAAAGGCGTTAAATAGACATTTTTTGTAAAAAAAGATGTTCCTTTTGCTAAATTCGCACTCACCTCACTCTACAATGCTTTAGAGCGCAAATTGTATTTGGAGATGCATTTGAGTTGAGTTAGTATAACTTAAGCATTTCACTCACTCACTCATTCACTCCACCGATAAGTATAAAAAAATGGCCTTAACACATTCCACGGGATATTGGGTTGCTGGGAGCGGTATAAAAATATATGTAAGAAAAAAGATTGCCATTATTACGTCGCATTTTTGCGCTTCCCCAATATTCTCGCTTTCATTCCTGTCATCATCCTCATAATCGTCATGATACATAGGCTCCATCCCCATTTTCGGGAGACATCATCACCGTTATTATCATTATCATTATCGTGATCGTCAGTCCAAATGAGTGTTCCTATTCCCGACTCAAAGTCCATAAATGAATGAATGAGTGAGTGAGTGAGTTAGAGAAATGGAGAGAAAGAGAGAAAGAACTGTAGAAGAAAGTTTTTTTTGGTCGGTCTTCCACTGGCTGCTGCATGCTGGTGCATACAAGTTTGGTGAGAAATAGGAATGGAGCATAATGACGCCGCATTTGGGAGGGAGGGGGGAGAGTGGCTGTAGTCGCCCACTCCAGTTTTGGAATTCCAGTCATCAGTTTAGTAATTCTTGAATCTCAATTGGAAATTTTTACAATTTTCTCCTCATGCTATTTCCTTTTTTCTTCTTCTTTCCTTTCTTTTCTCTCCACTTCCTTTGGTTGACAGCCTCATCTGGCCAGTGTGGAGGCAGACATGGAAAAGAAAACAGTTGTTAAGTATTTCACTGGATGATAATATATTATATCCCTTTTTCTTGAATATATTTGGGAGAGGAGGAGGAGGAGGAGGACGCATACTAAAAGTGTACTCAAGCAGGGCTGAAAGTGGGAGCTTAAGTGAAGGACTTTTGATAATGATGCCTTCTAATTCAAGCAGATGTACCGGGAGGATGTGCACAGACTTATCATCATTCTTACATGCAAATGGTTTGATTTCCTTTCTTAGCATGTATAGCCTGAAAGGCTGTAGTGGAGTGGAAATGGAGGGAAAAGGAAACATGTATAGGAACAAGAACCCCCCCCCCCAAAAAAAAGTAATTCTTCTTATAAGGAACA
>JAQGAI010001712.1:0-13909 GCA_034696905.1 Lepidocyrtus violaceus
TTTAGATAGAACACATTTGCCGATTGACATAAAGATACTCTCAAGACCGGGTGGATATTTTAAACATTGAAGAATGTAATATTAGATGACCGATGCTCACATTCGATTTTCACCAACTATTTCTTGGAATATCTGAAAAGCTTTCAAACTCAACCAAGCTCATCTAAACTATAGCAATATCATTGGACACGAAAGTTATATGAAGCGTTATTATGGGCTACATGCCGTGATATGATGGTAGACGAAGGAACAGCTTATTATGCATTTATGTAACTTTTGCATGCAAGACAATATGCAATGCAAGAATTTGTTTTCAAACGCCGAAATAAATGACAGTGGTCCATACAGTAGCAATTGATTTAGTGTTTATGTATACAGTTTTCAACATTTAATAACACATTTCCCTTTTTATACTTCTCCACTCTGACAAACACGTTTCTACGTTTAAATGACATAATATTGTGTCGTGTATGTGTATATAGGTATATATGTTTAAGGTGTGTTGTGGGGGGAGTTGGGGGTGGGTACGTGTACTTTAACGATAATTTCTTTAGCCTATTTAAGGATTAACTATTATTTACACGCTGATTATTTTACAATAATAATAACACTTAAAACAATATCATGATATAGTTATTGTTTTTTTCCTTTTCTGATACGTAGTTTTTATACACTAGAATAAGTAATGTATTATATCATCATCATGTAGGTATTACATATTATGCCTATATTGTTTACTTTATTACCACAACACAATTTCTTAAACTATTTTTATACTTAGTTATATCAGATATAGTTATTTATTTTTATCATTAAGTATGAACACATTTTTTTCGTTTTTACGCTTTTTTTTGTTTTATATTTTTTCAGTAATTTTTTCGATTTTTTTGCAGCTCTGATTCCATAAAAGAGGAAGAGAGAGAAAACTTGAAACAAACGAGAAAGAGTAAACTATAGCTAGCTAGCTATATATATATAGTATAACATAAAACTGTGGAATCAAATCTTGTTGCAAGTGAAATAGTGTGAAAGCTTTTTCAATAAAATCTTAAGTATGTAGGTATGTAATATAGCTTTAGTTTTTTGTATCATTTTTTTTTCCTTCCTCCCATTATCCCACATTATAACACGTCTATTTAATATCGCAGTAGAGTTGTTCGCGCAGTTTGGAGAAAGTTGTATGGAAACGAATAACAATTAAGAATAGTTAATTAATGTTTCATAAAATGATAAAAATATTTTATCATTCAGGATCCATCTTTCATTACATGCATAGTTGAGAATTTAAAAAGAAACGATCCCTGCATACAGGTATTAGTAGAATAGAAACTAATAGAAAGAATGATAATCAATCAATCAGTTGCAAAATAAAGTTGATATAGTAAAGCGAAAGGCGATATTCATGATTTTCTTTTAAGGGAAAGGCGAGAAGTATTTTAAAGATCCTTTCATACCATTAAAAAAAGTTAATCAAAAATCATTGTTTCCTTCCTCATCCTCATCTTTTTTTACTCCTCAACAATTTCTTTCGTGGAATATAATTGTAACTTATTGTTTTCGCTATAATCTACCTATCTTTTAGTCAATATTTAGTCTCACGGAAGAAGGAGCTTTTCTGTACTAGAAATACTTTTACTTGAGCGATTTCATTTACTTTCTATAACCTTTGGCCACAGATACGATCAGAGAGAGAGAGAGGGATATATATATAGTTATAGGTAGAGGTATATTTATATGGCGGAGAGATTAAAATTTAAATACATGTAGTTTAAGTAAAATGAAAAAAGGAACATGAATTGATAAAGAGGTAACTAGACAAACTGTACGAAAAACCCAACTCGACAGACAGACAATTGACATTAAATTTTATATACGTTTCAAGAGCTAACAGTCTTGACAACAAACAAACAGTTTTAAGAATGAATAATATGAGCAAATGCATTACAACTACAGCTATAACAGTCTGCAGGTACAAACAGATCATTTTTTTACATCGGTATATGACTTACAATACGTTTTACGGGCATTAATTAACGAGGATGATTATGATTTTTTTTTGAAGAATTGAAAACGGAGCATCAAAACACGGTGGCTGGTTTAATTCTAAAAACAACTTTCCCTTCGATAGTTCATCATTATTGCTTTGTAATTTAACTTTTTTTCAATTGAAAATGTTTCCCGACTGTGGAATTATGTAAATTGCAAAAAGATAAACAACAAAAGTAAGTTATACGATGATTTTAAAAAGGAAATTTTGCGGAAGAGGAACAAAGGCAAGTGTGGCTCTATTTTACTTAAAAATGTATTTATAAAAAGTTTTAAAGACGCGCGTGTTGGGGAGACACATAAATGCAGAAATATACGTAATATACGTGACGTGTATACAATGTAGTGGCATAAAACTGAGCAGTATTGTTTATACTTTTGATAGTAACTGGAAATGATGTAAAGAGCTTTCTCGAGTCTATAAAATAATTTGGTTAGTAAGAAAATGTCTTTCAGACTAAAAGTAAGTAAGTAGCTTTTAGAACGTTTCTTTTGGAATTATTGTAACAAAAAGGCAAAGTACGTAATTTGGGGATCTGTTCTTTATAACATGGAATAAGTTCGAGCCCAACTGAATACGCAAAATTAATTTACGGTTAGTAGAGTATATTATGCAACGTGACTATGTATATAAAATGAAGGAAAAGTGGAACCAAAAATTTACACATTAAATGACGGGGAGTGGAAATTTTTCCAGTTTCTTAATCAAGCCTAACATATATTATGATACCAGTTTTGTTTTCTTCCTAACGTTTTCTAGACAAGTGACAAGAAATTATGATTTTTGTTCTGGGGAAAACTTGCATGGTTATGGTTACTCTACTGTACAGGTATTGTGTCTGCTTGGCCAAAGATCGCATTTCAATTTCAACCCTGACAAACGACATTTTGTTTATAGGAAAACGACATCTCCAACCACCATGAAACCAAGAGTAAAAGCCACGCCAACTTGTGTGCCTTTCCATATTAGATAGAGATGAGAAATATCTACATTTAAGCCTGTTAATACAATCGTTCATCCGTTTCAACACCCATTTTATGTTTCCCTCTGACACTCATCGTTTTTCTCCCCCATCACACTGTAACGTTACACAGTTGATCGGCTAATTAGGTGTAGTCACTAGACCACTATATTTTTGGGAAATGTGTGGTGATTCTTAAGTTTTAGAATAATAAACATTACAAATATTGTATTTCACGTCGTGTTTGTATGCCGTCAGTAGTAGAAAAGAAAATCTGCAACAAAGTTATGCGAAAACGTCAGTTACTAGCACTTAAATTGTTTTGTAGGTTAGCATAATATATATTATCTTTAAAGATTGAAACCTAAATTTAGTCAAGCTTACGTTTTCTGATTAAGCAAAAATTGCCCGAGTTAGTAGATGCGATATCTTGTTTTTGGATTATCAATATCGTCCAATATTCAACGTCGTCGTCAGTGGCACAAATTGTAAG
Organism: Lepidocyrtus violaceus; assembly: GCA_034696905.1. NCBI lineage: Eukaryota > Metazoa > Arthropoda > Collembola > Entomobryomorpha > Entomobryidae > Lepidocyrtus > Lepidocyrtus violaceus. The sequence goes on from JAQGAI010001712.1 coordinate 3,502, forward strand.
TACACGTTATTCCCACAATCCCTTTTTGACTTTGTTAAAAATAAATTAAAAGGCTTCTATTTCTATGACAATTTAGGTTAGGGTTTAATTAGAAGTGTAATTGTGTAGCACGAAAGGACATAGAGGATTTAAAAAAATCTTAACTTCAGAAGGTCTGGAAATGGACAAAGCTAAAGCTACAATTAATGTCGTCACGCAATAAATTAGGTATTCTCCTCTGTCAAGACTTGAGTGGGGTGAAAACTGGAAACGATATTGTGAATAATTAATTACACAGGTGTTCTGGATAATTTCAAGTTCATGCTAAAAGGTATGTTTCGACCTCGTAAACTTAAATGCTAAAATGCAGTTAGCTTTTTTTTTTTTTAACTATATGGAGACATTGGTATTCGCGATAGTTCTTGTTTTTTTTAGCTAAAAATCTGGCAAACACTGCTTTATGATATCTACACCTACCTATGCACTAGTATTCATATTATTCTGTTTTTAAAAATCTATACAAAGACAAGGCAAGAAAAGACTGACCAGTTTTATAAACCATTTAGTTAGTTGATATTATTTTAGTTAGTTAGTTTTCTTTGCGTTACGTAAAGCAAGCATCATCATCATCATCATCACATATTAAAGTGCCATTAAAAACGTGCAGTTTCTCTTCTTGGCTCTGAAATAATCTATTGATCTACTTTTTGAAATTACGCATGAATGAAAAACGTTGGATTTTTCATTTCACTGTGATTGATTTTTTTTAAAGCTGTTTCAAAACTCGATTAAAGAAAGGGCTTCAACTTTAAAGCTCCCTTCGTACACAAACTGAGTTGGCGTAGGAGTTCAGAATGCATGATTATTTTTTGGGGGTTTGGGAGACAAACAAAATGAATGAAAATGTGATGATGATGGACTTGTTTTCTTAAAAACCGTTACAAATAGTTAGTTAGTACATATTTATTTTATATGCATACAGCTAAAATATCTAATTTTAGTTCTAATCCTAAAAGTTTCCTTTTCATTTTGCATAGTTACAGTTCACACTACCGTTTTTTATACTAGGAATATCATCAGGATTGAAATAACTAGATCAGTTTAATAAACCCTTAATCTGGATACGCATTAACTGTAAGTTTGATATTTAGGCTTAACAATAGAAAAAATTGATGTATCTCAGAGCATTTCCTTGTAAGTTCTCAGCTCTCTCTTGTACTCACTTGATGAATATTTCTTTAATATAAACTTTACGTTTTTCTAGTTTAGCAAGAAAAGAAAATGCGCTAGCATTTTGATTTAATTTAATATGCTGGCTGCTGTGTTTAAATACAGATTATCCGCGTCCGCGTAAAACGGTTTTCCTTTCCTATAAGGACGACAACAACTAGAAGTTATGATCATGTTTTGTTTTATGCTAAAACTGTTTAAACTCAGCTACTTAATCTGCAATGAAACACTTTGTTTCATTCCCATTCTAATGTTCCTTTTAAAATGATGATGTGATTAATATGCATACATATACATAATAATATGTACAATCTGCCTATCTGGATATCTTGCTAGCTAATTATAAATGTCCGCGCTCAAAACTACATTGTTTAGTAGTAAAAAGTGGCTTGTCACAAAAAAAAACGTTATGTATCATCATTACTATACAAGAGCAGTAATTAAAATGATCCGTTACTGTGTTATCTTGTTTATCATATATAATAGTAATATATATCGTATCATTTTCTTTATCATAACGTCTTCACATGATACCAAGATTCAAGCGTTTTACGTTACAATATGGTTTACTCATTATTTGTCCCCTTTGTTTCAGTTATTAAGTTATTATTATTATTTAGTTTTTAGTTTGATGTACGAGTAAGTATTGATAGACTTAAAACTACGAGTTATTCTTCTGTTTTTTTTGTTGTAAATTATTAGTTTTATCTCCATATTTATATGTTTGTTTTTTTAGCATTACAATTACAAGTTGATTAGTTAGTTTCCTTTTCATGATTTCCTTTTCCGTGTATTATATAACTAGCTTTAGCTTTTAAGTTGCTTTCTTTTTCAAAAACAAAAAACAATCGAGAACAAACAAAACAAATAATTAATAAATAAGAGTTAGTCTGTTACATCTTAATAATTAGTAATATGTACATTAGTTTATTATTATTATTATTATTATTATTATTATAGTTTTTTATTATGTTTACGTTACTTATTGTGTAGCAGGATTTTTTTTTCATTTAAATAATTATAACTATTTTTTTATGCTTAAATATCATTACGTGACTCAGACAAAGAAGTAGCTTAACCGTTCCTTACTGTTTTCACATTTTTTTTTCATTTCAAAGTTCCTTGTTACTAGAGATAGTCTACAGTAGTGTAGAGTGTAGTGTATATCTTTTGGGGTTTTTAGTTAAATGTGTTGAGTGTAGTTTACTATCTATTCTATTTAGCATCCGAGTTTTATTGTTACATTTTTTCCCCTTAAAGTGTTATTTTACTATATACCGTAGCGAAATGCATCATGTTTTCTTTTCAAATTATTACCGGACCATTCTTCTCTTGATTTAAAAAGTAGATGTGTCTGTACAAACCTAAAGTAGCTAAAAAAAACTCACAAGTTCAATAATTTGAATATCGTATAGCATCGTTCAGTTAAGTTACACAAGTTGACGTTGTTTTTTTTTTATAAATATCCCTTTCTCTTAATATGCATATATCAAGTTTCATTTGTTTCTTTGTTTCAATTAATCTTAACTCTGTATTAATGCGAGTGAAAAAAGGTAGCTATAAAACTACGTTTTACAAGTTATCGTTCCGTTCGTTCCTCCTTCATCATCATCATTTATATAATCCGTGTCATCATCGCATTCCCTGACATTGACCTTTCCTCGCTAACAAAGACTAAAAACACTACGATGCGATGATGACGACGATGACTGGATGACTTCCCAACAAACCACTCAAAATTATGCTATAAAAATCTGAGCCTTAGTTTTTTTTTCCTTTATATTTTAATCAAACAACTTTCTTTTTCGCCAGAGGGGTGCGTTGTCGGTGTAATTTTTCAATAGCAACAAAACAACAACAAAAACTGATTTGAAAAAGCTAATCTAACCCTCAACACTTAATTTTGGGGGGCAATCAATCATTGTACTCAGGACGATAAAGCATTCATCCCTCCCTCTAACTACTCCATCCAATCCATCATCTCTAGCACACGCTTGTTTTTTTTTATACATAAGTAGATGCAGTCTTCCTTATTTACATCTACTACTAGATATACTCTCCCTACATAATAATCTTCATTATTATCTTTCGTGGGGAATATCACTCAAAGAACACAATTAATAATAACGACAATATATTCCTTACAAGTTACATAATAATGATGATAATAATATATATAGTTTTTTTTAAACTTTTTGTTAAACTTACAATTATAAAAAAAATCAACAGCGGACAAAAAAAAAACAAAAACTCAAATACCTCTGTTTATTTACTCCTTCTTCCCAACGAAACAAACAATTTTTCTTCTTTTGTTGTATTCTAGCGTAATATGCATATTTGCTAGAAATTCACACGCGCTTAATAAACTAGCTAGTTTCACTGTTCCTAAATATCTCGGACTTTATATGTCTATGTAAATGCAAACATTCTTTTTAAGTTCCCAGCTTGTTTTAAATATCTAAACGTTACAGCTTTTACGTATTTTTTTCATTTTTTTTATAGTTTTTTTCTTCTTCTCTTAACTGATCGGAGAATTCTAATATCCTAAGCACTATATACTATTTCCTTCCTAGTTTTTTTAAAACTATGAAACGAAAAGATTGTTGGAAACAGAATCATGGAAATACCTAGTTATCCTCCTCATAAGTTAAATTACCTATTTTTAGAGTAGAAATAGTAATATTGCTACTAAACATCGTTATTTTTTATTACTGTTTCCTCTTTCGAAAAATTTACTAGAATGTCATTAGTCTCTCGTGAAAGGTAAAATCTGCCACGTTTCTTTATTTAGTTATGTATATTCTTGAGAGAGAGAGAGAGAGAGAGGAAAAAAATAGCCAGCCAAAAAAATACTTTTAAGTTTCATTGTTTCATTTTCGAATGGCTATTTTTTCTATACGATTTGTTTTTCTTCCTTACAGTTTAAAGTTTTGGACAGGAGAGATGCATGGTATATTTTTTTTTATAACGCATGTACGTGGTTGTATATAAGTTTCCCTTACATAGGTAATAATAATAATAATAATAATAGTTACTTTATAGGCTAATAAATTTCGTAGTAGTTTAGCATTAGTAGTAGTAAACTTTTTTTTGTATAAACACTTGACCAGTCTTATGAAGTTACGAGATTGCAAATTTCTTCATACCTTCCGTCTCTCTAAAAAACACCGTACTATGCATTACTATTTTTTTAAACTAACTTAACTAGCTAACTATAGTTAAATCCTCAGCACGGAAATTTCTTGTTTTTTTTCAACAAGTATCATCTTTAAGAATGTACTCATTTTCGTTCATTACATATTGAGGTTCAGCAACGGAAAAAAAAATCTTCACAAATTTTGACTTAGCTGTTTTCTTCTTCATAATCTTATCTGCATGTTTCATTTCATGTGGTCTCTATAACAGTTAAGGCTAAAACAAAATCGAATGAATCATCGCTATTTCGCTTTTGGTTTAAAAAAAATCCATCTAAAATAACCGGAGAGAGACAAAATAGTCTTAGTAACCTTCGTAATTAATTAATCATACTGTACCTGATCTATTATTCATATAGCACTAATTATTATTATTTAAAACAAGTAATGATGATGAGGTTGATAATGATGGGTAAGATATTTAGAGGTATATATGTCAATTTTTACGCGGTAGTTGACATTTTTTTTACGCGGTACGTAAAACTATTTGGAATAAAATAATACCTTAATTTGATGTAAATAACCAGCTATATGGACACGAAGTTACCATTATATAAATATTTTGAATCATGATAAATTAGACAAGTTGTCTGTCTTTCTAAATACGTAACAGCTAACTAATTCATTATTCCGAGTTGTTCTCCGTGCAAAAAAAAAAACTTAGAAAACACAGAAATAATATGTAATCTACCTTGTTTCTTTGTTAGTAAGTAACGGTCTCCCTCAATATTATCTCACCATTTCCGTCTTCGTTCGTGTTCATGAGTTTCTGAAGTATTTGTTTGAGCATACATTCCCTTAAACTTAAAACAGACGATTGTTCTTTTAAAACTAGTTGACGCAGGTTTGGTTTTGGATATAACACAAAAAAGAATAGTCTACAGTTTAACCACCTAAATACACAGTTATGAAACAAAACAACAACAACGAGAAACGTCCTACGCTTGGAAGTCGACTAACTACACACTTTCCATCGTAACAGAGTTCTAGCCTTTCCAGAGTTGATTTCATTTGAGTAGGTTGTTCTCTTTTTCTATAACTAATAATGAGGTATATAATAACGTAAGAAATAATAGCGTTGCTCTACTACCATAGTAAAAGAACGAAAATCATTTTTTTCTGGATTTCTTATTTCTTACGGACATTCCATTTCTATTTCTTAATTTATAATTATCTTATCGCACTAAAATAATAAGCTTGTTTTCATAATAGAAGGGTGAACAAAATAACTAGTACATCAATGACTACATGTTTTTTTACAATTCTTTGAAAGACTATATAATTACTACACAAAGCATAACAGGAAAAACGTTTTTAGGATTTCATTCCCTGATTTTTGTAGAAAGGCTCAGATACATTCTGTTAGAAAGAGAGAGAGAGAGAGAAACATTAGCTCAAGCAAAAAAACTTGTATAATACAGCACAAATCGGATGGAAATTACATCCGAGACAATGATGTATCTGTCTTGATAAGTATAAGTAACAGTTTGGTTTGATTACTGCGGTGAGTGGATATAAATATGGTACATCCATTGAATTCATAATTACAGAAGAAAAAATTGCTCACCGTTATTTTTTTTCGTTGGGAGAGGAAAATTAAAAGAGTATCAAAACTGGAAAGGGGATGATGATGATAAGTCTTAATGAATTAACTTAACAACATAAATAGTAGTAATTAGTTCGTACTAGTTGCTATTATACATAAATAATTATAGTGTAAAGTACCACATTAATTTGCTAGAAAAGAATCTCTTGTACCATGTATCACACAAATGACACTAGATTGGAATACATTTAGTATGTAGATTAATAAGACCTGTACAGAGTCCTGCAACTGGGTGATGTGTGGCGTGGTTTGTTTCACTGTTTCAAAATCCATCGGGATACAACATTGTTTAGTTGAGGCTTCCAGCGGAGCTGGTGGATTCCCGGGAGGTCACAATAGAACCAGGTTTTCTGGGGAGTCGTGGATGAGTAAATCCTTTCGTGCCGTCGGGACCGTATGGCTGACGAACGACGACGAGGCGAGGGGCAGACTCGTCAACAGAGAGTTTGGATAATCGATTCAGAAGTCGCTCTGGTCGCTGACTTTCCCTGTGAAGGTGATTCAATTGAGAATATCTGTAATGAGTGTTTATATATATTGTGGAGTGCCAAACAAATTGTTTAAAATAATTTCTTAGTTTTGTTGCATCACTTACCCAACTTTAACTACAGAACATGCAGACGACTTTCCGTTGCGTGGATTTTGCAAAATGACGAACTCAACTTCATCTCCGGGATTCAAATGTTGGTGATCCTTTACTTCAGACATGTGAAAGAAGAGCTTCTTTCCGTCTTCCAGCTCGTGAGATAAGAAACCATATTGACCTAAGCGGGGACATAAAAGATAGCTTTATAGTTTGCTTTCACTTTCTAACTGAATTGAAACATTGATTGAAATCGAACGAAGTGTTTGAACGTACCTTTCACAGCCTCTACGGTTGCTCGCATTTTCTTACGCACGGCTCGAATGTTAACTGCCTTTCCTTGAGCGTCCAATTGAAATTCGACACCTTCACCAGCCTGGACAAAACAAAACATAATTTACCATTTAGAAAATTTCTTGGGTTCCCAGCAGGTTCGTAAATGCTTGGACGTAATTGATGTGAGTATTTGTATAGCCGTACCTGCAGGGTCTCTTTCTTGTTCAGCATCGAGATAATTCCAAAGTTGTAGCAGTGACCGTCCTGTCCATCAATAATACCCGTGTATTCAGACTGATCTGGATTAGCACCACGGAGTGGTCGACTCACCACACCTTGTAATATATCTGGGAAAATTGCAGCACGGCCAATGGAGCCTTTTGGAAGAGGTTTCACAATATCCGCAGCATTTTTACCGTTTGCACTAGCTTTGGAGCTAACAACGTATTCCACTTCTTGGCCAACTTCCAACGCCGCAAAGTCTCCCACCAAAGAACTACATGAATTTAAAAAGTTAGAATGATTGAATATTTTAATTTCCTTCGATAAAGTTATTTTAAATCTAAATTGTAATGGCAATGATGCCTGGGTAGTTTACCTGGAATGGAAGAATATTTCCCCATCCTGGGCCATAGTTTCAATAAACCCGAATCCGTCCTTCAAAGCAGCAATGTAACCTTTCATGACTACGCGCGGATTTTTAGAGGAAGATGAAACCGAAGAGCTTGGCGAGCTGCTCACACTTCCTTCGGAATTAAACTGATGATCATAACGGGACAGACCATTGGAGAGTAAGTCGGCACATTCAGCACCACCATGTTCCCCTTGCAAATCAACATCTTTGGAGGCTGTCAGCTCACCCCAGGTTGGACTATCCATCAACCCTCCTTCCGCAAAATTAGATGAATCTATTAGAAAAAAAAGTTCACATTTTAGGGTTTTCGAATACTCAAAACGGTTAGTCATGTGTTGGATGGTTAGATGAGTCAAATGCGCCACTTATTTTAATGTCCTTACCATGCCGAGACAATTTTTCCATGCCGTTGGGTAAGTAGCCACATGGAGGCATTCCACCCATCGGATCGTTTCTAACCTCCGGAGGTGACGAGGAATCAGAGAAAGGTCGATTAGATGTTGGGGAGCCCAAGCCTGCGGAGACGAGTGTGTTATGCACAACACTTGGTGAAGTACTAAGAGCACCAGCTAATTGATGGAAAGTTAGCCCTTGCTGCTGGAGTTGAACAGGCGCTGTGTTTAAACCCACAGCGGATCCTGACTCGCTGTCACTATCGGGGTCATCATGAGCTCTAATGTTTGCAGCAACGAGTTCCCGATTCCTACGAACTTGATGGATATCAAAAATGATCTTTGTCCCGACCCGGATGTTCTTCAGGTTTTTGCAATCCTTCCAGTGGAAAGTAATAGTTTCCTGTTGCCATCCATTAATTTGATATTGGATCAATCCAGGCTCCCCAGGCTGCTGGTCATTCCCACCTCCAGTTATCTGGGATAGAACTTCCTGTGAGGAGAGACCTTGAATTAGTCGGTCTGTCACGTTTTTCGGCAATCCAAGAGTTGCGAGGGAAGGTAGAATTCCAGCCAAAGCTTCCTGGCTAACCCAAGGAGTGGAAGGTTCGCGAACAACAATGCCGTTGATTCCTTGGCTGACGGGGATCTCAAATTGGACTGCTCCCGGCTTCAGGTATTTGATACGAATGGCAGACTGCCGAACTGGGCTTGTGGGATCCTTTAAATAGATTAAAGATTACATAAATATGTGCTAACAATATTGCGTTAGCCTTAAATTTAAATTATAACGACTTTTGTAATAGTAGTATTTAGTACCTGAATAATGGTAAATTCAATATCATCCCCAATCTTAGGAGATCTGTTAAAGTCAAGCATTTCCGAGAAACGGAAGAACATTTTCGAATCTCGTTCGGCGCACGTAATAAATCCACAATCATTCTTCACCGCAGAGATCACCCCTTCTTCCCGCCTCTCTCCAGACACTACAAATGACTCTTCCAAGAGACAAATGTGGGTTGCCCTTTGTTGCTTGTCCCGTCTGTCAACAGCCAACTGGAATTGAACCCAGTCCCCATGCTTCATGGTGAAGCATCCCTTCTGATCCTTTTCGCCAAAGACGACCTCTGACTCTTGACGGTCAGGTCCACGATAACGGAGTCGTCCTTGCATTGTCTCCGACCTTGGAGTCGGACCAACTGGGGTCACTTCAATTTGGGTTTTGTCAATAGCCTTCAACACCTGACCTTTCAAAGTATCACCGCAGATGTCTTCAAACACTACAGTTCCATCTGGAAGTTTCGTGATGGTACAAGCAACCTCCTTCCCCTGTAAAAGAATTAATCAGATTGATTAATATTTTGGCCTTGAAAACTCGAAGTTGCTATTTTAGTATTGATAATTTGCAATAAGGCATGCGGAGCTGAGACTAACATCATTGTAACATACATTGCGGGTTTGGATGTTAAATTCAACATTATCCCCTACAACTATGCCTTCGTGAATCCGGGTCTCCGAGAAGTGAAAGAAGATCTCCTTGGCCACATCGGCCCTCTCGATAAATCCAAAGTTATCTTTGATCGAGCTCACGATCCCCTTGTAGCGGACTGGCCTCGCTGGATTCTCCAGCCGTACGTATCTTGCCGTTAGATTGCCACTTCTTTGGTTCGTGGCGATTTGGAAACTGACCGTGTCACCGGAACAAAGCGTTACATTCCCTTCGATGTCCTCCTGGCAGTAGGGGAGGAAGAAGCACTCCCCTCGGTTTTCATAGCTGATCCGGCCTTGCAACTCTCCATTGCTCTCGTGGTGAAGCTCCGTGGTCACCGTTCCAGTTACCCGCTCCTCGCTCAGAACCTGTATAATATAATCGAGACAAAGCATAAGTAATGTTCTCCTGTTCGTGTAGTAAATACACTTCTCCATTTTTTTTTGCGACTAGCACGAGCGTTCAGCATTTGTTTACTTTAAAAGATTATTTAACATAAATTAAGCACATTCGTCATGCATGCTGAAACTATTTCATTGAAAACAAACAATTAATTTGACACAACCCACTAATCTGTTATACAATAATACAAACAATGAAAAAACAAGACTACATTCAGTTTTCGAGCAGTATGCAACTTGGAAGAATTACTTCCAATTCCAATCATTTTTAATGAACTGACCTTCTCATTTCCATCAACCGTCTTCTCCTCAACTTTATTTTCTTCGACGGTTTCTTCCTCAACTTTCTTAACGTCAACCGTCGTCTCCTCAACTTTCTTTGCTTCAACATCAACCGTTCCTCCCTCAACTTTCTTAACTTCAACCGTCTTCTCCTCAACTTTCTTTTCTTCAACAGTTTCTCCTTCAACTTTCTTAACCTCAACCGTCTTTGCTTCAACTTTCTTTTCTTCCACCTTGCTTGTAGCCGTGTTTGAAACAGAGCTTTGGCAAACCGCCGCACCTTCACGGGTCTCTAGCTCTACCTTTTCCACAACGACCGAATTTGATGCTGTGGATGCCTGA
>JAQGAI010001713.1:0-13909 GCA_034696905.1 Lepidocyrtus violaceus
CAGAAATGTTCTTTTAAAGGGGAAGCAGAGTCAGAAAGTGCTCCTCTCCTCCCCTCCTTTTATGTTCCTCATAAAATTTGAAAACTTTCTCCATCCAGATCCAGCCAATATTAACTTACGGGTGGGCATCTTTAAAGTGACTTTAATAATGGGATGACGGATTATGGAACACTAACAACCCACTATTTTCTTTTCGGATATAGCATAAAGTCGTTTTCATCTTGGGATGATGGGATCGATCTTGAAACTTGGGGACTTCCACACTCTTGTTTCACTTCATAAAGCTCAAAACTTGGGGCATTATTGTCGGAAGAGTGAAAGCTCCCCCTCCCGGTTACTTATCTGATCCTCCGTTTGTGCTTTTTCTAACTACCGTAAACATTATTGTGACGGTGCTTTACCCGCTGAGAAAATATTTATACATCAATCCACGATCGAGCATTTCAAGAGCATTGTTAAAGTTGTTACTGTGTGTAAGCAGTGACACGGTTGATAACTAACAATAAGTAGTTTGCTTCTTGAACCGTAAGAGTGTCGTCAGCATGATTGAATTGACTCAAAGGATAAATTCCTTCCCCCTAAAAATTAGTTCAGTCGAAGTTTATACCCTTTCCCAAATCCTATTTTATCCTGATTCCAGGAAAAAGGGATGATACAAATTTTAAAGTTGGGAAAACAGGTATGAATGTAAATTATTACACATGCTTAAAATGCTTACGTTGCAGATGGACAAGTTCAAAACATATTCCAGTTCCCAGCTCCTCAACAATTATTTCTTTTTTCAATAGTGCTCGGTTCACACACACACTTCCCAGTAAGCCCAGCTTACTCACACTTTGTATTTTCAAGCGAGGTAGCATAGCTGGAGCAAACGCTCTAGCTTAATTTGGACTGGATTTTATTCATAACGCTTAAATTGTGTGCTTTAATTATAGACGGAAGGCTGTGCCAGACTAGGCTGGAGATTTTGAAACTGCTCCATAGTTTCCAGAACACACACGACACAGGCCTTTAAATATTGAAATGAAAAGAGGCTCTTTGAATTTTCACAATGATCTTCTTCCCTTCCACTTGTGTCGTCCCGTCCCCCAAAAATTCTTTGTGAGCAGCAGTACCACTGCTGCTATCATTGAATTCATCATTATTCATCTCGTAAACATGTGAATTCTGTTGAAAGAAATTCTGTTCTGTGCAGAAAGCAAAGTGGAACAAAAGGAGAGGGATCACAAGTTAAAAGGAGGATATTTGATATGAATGTAGTTATAGTATAATATCCTGTGTGGCATCGCCGAAAAGTGTATCCCCCACTCCTATCCCCCCCATTCATACATGCATTCTTCCCTTTCTCGGGTTTAGTCAAAGCTCCCTGCTTTGATGTGATTTTTTTTCTTCTTCCCTTTTCAACAAAAGTAAAACTCGACTAGACGCTGTTGGGCTTATGGCTTGCTTCTCGTTTTTCATTTCCGGGCAGGATTTTCCATTCCTATATATAGTTCAAATCAAAGACAAGTACTTCCTTTTGTGCAAAATTGCGAACTCATTTTCCCATCCGTTAATTTGACAATATTACATGGCGCCATGATGCTGGACGTTTTTCAAGTCTTGTTTAAATAGTTTTACTTTAAGGAAGGGGGTCTGAGAAATTTATTTCGGGATGAGAAGAAAAATGCTTGAGGGAATCTGCGCAGATTTACGATTCTCATGTTGATTGTAATTCAAGGAAGCAAATATTATCCTGATTAGGACTCTCTTTTTTTGGTGGCAGACCGGCATGGACCATGTCTTTGGATTCATTTATACGGGTATAATTGTTCAGTATTAGCCTTCTTTCTAGCTCAACATGAATTAGGCTCATGCCCAGTTATGTGTTTTTTTAAGATTAAGTTTCGGCTTTATTTTATTTTTTCAAACTGTTTTTCAAAAGTTTGGAATCCCCAAGTGGAGGAATATGGAGAACTTTTCTCCAAGTCAGTTTCTAAAATAGCATCAACGCCCCTGAAATGCAGCGAGCAGCTAGCATTCATCGCACTACTGCACCAGTTGTATCATCTACTTTTATGATGTTGTTGACCTTCTCCAGTCTGACCATTCAACACAAATTATGATCCACTCCAGAAACGCCAGAACCAGCTTGACTTCGAACTGAACTCGACCCATTTCTGTCTACTAAATTACACGTTTTCAGTCAACGAGCGTGAGTCTAGTCTGGAGTGGAATGGAATGCTTCCGCACAGTAGTCGTATCTCGGCTATTTCTGTCTAGCTGTTGTTAATTTTCTTGTTCCAATTAAATATTTTTGGCAAACTGTTCACTTTAAATATGACCGTATTATATTGACAACAAATATTGCAATGCAATATTACTTTCCCAATCCCAGTATCCCCCTTGAGAATTTATAGGGTTTTGAATCATAAAGGACACTTTGTATATTTACTTGAATGGGACGGAAATCGGCCCAGGTTGGTTACATGCGTACGTTACTGAGAAGCCTTATTTTTCATATTTTATGCTTGTACCAGCATCGCAAAACTGGGAATTACGTCAAGTTGCGTGGTCGATGTGCAAAAAATGACCATTATATAAAACTCGAGAATAAATCCATTCAATGGAAACGGAGAACCGAGCCTCATTTTAAAAATGTCATTATATGTAAGTCTTCCCCTTTCCCCCCGTATAAATATGCAAGCATGATAGTTTCCCCATCCATTCCACAATATACTCCTGCCATTATGCATGTAAGTGAGCCCAACGTTTTTTGCTCAAAAAGGTCAGGAGAGCGTAAAAATTGTATATTTTCCCATCATCCTCATTTTAACAAGATACACTATAGCCTAAATAGGGTATGTCAATCAAAACTGGCATTTCTGGAAATGGAGAAAGGAAAAAAATCTGTAAGTGCACTCGCTTCCCCTTGCCAGGCTCCCGTGTTTTCCTCGTGCTTTTCATGAAATATGACGAGGGGGATCTGGAAAGGAAGGAAGAGTAAATTGTATCATCACATCATCCGTAATGAACCTTGTTGGGTATGGATGGATGGATGAAATCGAATCGTCAATGAAATTTTCTGTCCGCTGTTGAAGCTGCTGCTGCTGGTGGTAATATTGAAACATGGGATGAGAGGCAAAGGCCAAAAGGCTTTTTCTCGTTTAAGATAGGAATAGTATGTGATATTATGATATGATATGATATGAAATGATGATTTATTTTGTTGGAAACGCTGATGTGTATATAATAAAAAACAAGATTTGCGTCACTCATCCCACCGTGCACTATACACACCCATTTACTTACTTAATGCATCAAATCCCTAATCCGTCATTCCAACCAACCTACCTATCTCCACTCTTGCATAAAATATCTCCATCCTTGCAGAATTGCTCTGCTGATGGTAAAGTGATACAAGACTGGAATGAGAGGGATGAGAAATAGCATTTCATTTCCTGTGCAATCAACAATATAAACATTGGCAAACCTTTTATATCAGCTCATCGTCTACATCAACAAAAAAAAACCGTTCGTGTTAATCCCTCGTGTCATTACCGACAACAAATTGTGCTTCCTGAGCTGAGAAAAACGTTACGTTTTCAATCCAAAGGGATGCTGACTTGACAAACCTGGAAATTTTGAATAATCAACGGGAAATTATATTCCCTCATGGGGAAATCCAGCCTTGGGAATATTTTCCTGAAAGTAGGTTCCTAGTCTAAATGACCTAAACTTGTAAAGATCAGATTCTACCTTGCTAAAATCCTTATTCCACATGAAGGTACGGTACAATACGACGAGGTATTCAAGTGTTTAGCTATATTTATATTTAATAAACATTTTCATTTCCCTACCTCAATTTGGTAGACTACTGCGCGAATTCTAAACTAAATTCAAAGAAAAATGATTTTTTCCATCATATCATTTCATGACTTACAACTGACTGGAAAGTTTAAAAGAAAGAAATGATCAAGTCATAGAAATTTTCTGTTTTCCCTCCAACTTTTTCCTTGTGGAGAAAACGGTGAAAGTTTTTTTCTTCTCCCCTTTAAAAGGTATACTACTACACACATGGACAAGGGCATGGAATAAGATGGCTACAAACCAACCAAGCCCACATCTTTCTCCGAGTTTTAGCAGTTTTCATTTAAATCCATCCCATCTCATTCCATCATATTATCATCATGTATGGCCTCCTTAAGTAAAAGAAACTATAATGCATGTCGTGTGTATAACTGCAGGTCTCTGGCAACGATGAGTATAGCAGCCAGCTGCAAAACAGTCGACAGAGCTCCGCCAAGAACGTTGGTTTATTGGTTGGTTGACTGTCAAGCAGACGGGAGGGAATTGGTTTAGCGTAATCAGACATAAGTACTTATTATAGATATCTGGAACAGCTCATATTTATCCCACATCTATGTACTGTATATGAAGATGAAGATGGAGAAAGCCAAGGAAGAGAAACCTATTACGTAAGTACCTATTCACGGAAGGTAGATCTGTATCTCTCATCTTTCTACAAGACTTTATCTTGGCTCAAGTTGATCCCATCCTTTTCCCCCTCCTAGTTTCCCTTTCATACTTTTAGCTTTTACTTTAATTTTCAATCTTATACATACATAATTCTCATCCATTTCGAAGTCTACGTATAATATCCTTAAAAAAAGAGAAAGGGTGGGGAAAAAATCCGAAGCGACAATGTTCCGTGTTGAATGAATGTTCCGTTGAAGGAAACGTGCAGGAGCATATTAGCTCCGAAAAAAACCATTATGTCGGATTGAAAAGGAAAAAGATATTTTGTAAGATGACTTTTGAGAATGTGAGATGCGCGTTATCTATAGCTGGCTATTTAGGAAGGAATACATACCTGCTGTCAATGGAAAGATGTTATGCATAAGTTCCTCCTCTCTGGTATATATCCGCAACACAGCCACTAGCCTCAATCAGTGTTAGCATCAAAAGCATTATAGCCATATACATAGCAGAACCACCTATGCATGTCATCAAAGTTAAGTAGTTAAAATGCCGTTGGGAGCTGGAATTAATCTCTTCATCTTCGGAATAAGTCTCTCTCTCTCAATTCATAACTATATTTTGGTATATTCATGGCAATCCCATGACGAGAAAGTATCTTCTCATACAAGTATGTAGCACTCACGTCCGCACAATGCATAAACCCACATAAGCTAAATATTTTAGCTTAAAGGAAACCTAGCCCGTTCCATGACTTGGGAAAATTGTGTATGTTTGGAATGAAGGATTGAATGAAAGATGATGATTGACGGGTAACAGTGTTGTCTCTGTGGAACTGTTGTTTGGATGGAGGAGGATGAGAAAAAAGGATTTATCAGGGACAGAAAACACTTTCCTTGTATAATCCAATAAGGCTCCATCCATATAATAACACTTTCCCAGTCCCGCTTCTTCCCCTTTAATGCACGACTGCGTCCAACAGGAAACTTTCCGACAATTCTCCGTATTTATTTTCATTTCATATACACTACATGGATTCCCTCTCCCCGGACGAGTAAAACATCGTCTTCTTTTTTCAAATTATTGAACATGCATAGCAAGCCAATCCAACAACAAATCTCTATTTTGCTTTCATCTGTACTCCAGTTCTTGTTTATTCCCAACAGGAAACTTCCCAAGTGTCTCGAGGTTTACAAGGAAATGGACCAAGACCATTGTTGGATCAACATAACATGTATAACCTGTTTGGGGAGAAGTACACAGTTGGTATTTAGTATATGCAAATAGCCTATTCATGAACCCCCGTCTATCAATTAGTGCAACAGTATTATCTCCGTGTAACTACCCCACATGGATGGAGGTGAATGTGTAGTTTGATAAAATTAAAGGAGCACCGAAGAAGAAAAAACCAGAAAGAGCCTCTTTCTACAGAAAAAATCTTAATAAAAGAAACAAAGCATACAGCCGCATTAACATTTTTTTCTCCTTTTATGCATTCACCCTCACCAACTGAGAAAAATGAACGGAAGGGAAAAGGTGTGCAGGATGATATATTGTGGAGTGGTGTTGCGTGAAAAACAATCCTTATTTATTGTAAAACGTGGAGCAGTAGTACTCCTTGCATTCATCAGGTGAGTCCATCTTCCCCCCGTTCCTAAAAAGGATCCATATTCGTTGCATGTGCTCTCCTCCAAACTATGTATTGTATCATTATAACACAAAAAGCAAGGAATAAAAAGCACCTTACTTTCTTCCTGGAAGAAGAAAATGCTCTCCTTTCTTAATGGATCCAATGTTTAACATACATATATCGCCCATTGTCTTGGAGCAGTGATGTATCTCTCCAAAGTCTTTTCTTCTTCTTCTCTTTTCTTTTTTTCCCTACTTTCCCTCCAGTCTAAACTTGTATCACTTTTGGAGAATGGGAAATAAAAAAAACTTGCCTGTTTGCCTCCGTTTTTTTTTCTTTCTGGAAGTAAAAGTCACTTACTTTCTATCTTCATTTCTCTTGCTCTTTCCAACTCCCCCCGAAAAAAATGGATAATGTTCCAAATGGCTTTAGTTATATGTGTATGCATGTGTGTGCTTTTTCTACCTGGTTATGTGAATTTTTTCACATTGCCTTACCTTCTTTGCTCAGTGCCGTACTTTTGACGGAGATTGAGTGCCTCAGTGTTATTTATTAAATGGGTGTGTTGCTTACTTTTTCCCCCGTATACACATCCCATTGTCTGTTCCAGGTGAAACGACAGACTTTTCTGGGGAAAGGAGCGGGAGGGTACTCCTTCTTATTATTGTTTTGAAAAGGAAAAGCCTCGCTACGCTCCATATTTTTCTTCAGTTTTTTTTGCATGTCTATGCAACTTACATGAAAGGATGGACGGGAAGGAAAAAAAATATGTATATAACAAGTGCTTTTACAAGCTTATATATAGCTCTTCTACAACGAATACCCAAATAAAGGAAGCAACAGTGCAGTGCACAACTTCTTGTTTTTTCTTCTGCTGTAGTATGGTTTGCTCCTGCAATTGCTTTCTACAGGAGCATCATCATGATCAGCGTCATCATTCCCGTTTTCCCTTTTTGCAATACATACAAACAAGGACAAACATTGTTTTTTTTTACCTTACTTCCTTCACAAGAGGAGATAGTGGGGAGAAAGTTGTTGCTTTTCTTCTTTTTAAACTACGCATATATAATTTTCCTTTCTTATAGTATATCTGGGTCTCCGGTATGTTTCGTTCTTAGAAAATTTATATGGATTGGAGGAGAGAAGACTGCACCTTAAAATGCATCTCTTTTATTCATCTCCGGTTTCAAATCTTCCTTTTTACAGTACAATCATCTGTCATTATATAAATATGGGGAACAAAAAGGAAAATTGTAATGAGAACGTTAACGTCCAAACTACAATCAAACTGGGAACAAATCACAGAACGTGTCCATCGCATCGTTTTTTCCAATTTATCGATAGCAAAAATTTTCATGGTTTCTGTACGTAGGTATCTGTGAGTCTGCTGCAGACGAATTTTTTTATGCCACTAGAAAAAGTATGAAGGATTCTTTACGGCGTACAATCATTTTTGAATGGAATGCTATGCGGAATGCTACACGGGAAAATGTATCTCCCGCCAGCTTTTTTTCCTCACCATTTTTGCATTAATATGTAGTTATGTAGATGGGTGAAAGTGACGACGGTGAAAGGAAGGATTAGAATTGTTTAGGTAGAGAGGAGAGATGCATACATGTAGTACCTTATCTGTGCTCCTGTAGTAGTAGTAGTAATGATCGTTTATCAACGTAAGTAGGGGGAAAAACTTTTGAATACTTTTAGCCCCTATTTCCCTTTTCCAGCACCGTCGACAATCCAACAAGTACCACTACTACTTATGTACATGGATGGGAGAATGGGCTATCGTAAATCTTCAGACATTGGAAAGAGGGATAAGATCTGCATGATTCATCCCAAAATAGTGAACAAAGTTGGAGGATTATACGGGCGAAACTCTGGAATGAATATTTTCTCTTTCGCATTTGCCTTTGCCATCTAACAAAATTCCGTCATCTTTTTTTTTTGCTTTGCAAGTATCGGGGTGGTGGTGTCATGTAGGATTTTCGTCATACATATCTTGGTAAATGCAAAGACTTATAGCTAGTCATCTTTTCCAAGCTTTGTTATCATTACGGTCGCTGCACTAACGTACAAACCTACATTTTTGGTACTTTTTTGGGCATTTAAGGAAGTAAGGAGTATTATTATATTGAGTATTTCAGCTTCCAGATCAAGAGACATTGGAGGGCACCCCGTTCCCGGAGAAAGTTGCTTAAACGGAAATGTTCTCCGTTTAGGAAAGAAGAATGCGAAAAATGTTACCTGATGAAGCTAAAGCTAAAAGAGTAATACGAAAAGGAGTATACTGTATACGTATCAAAGAGTGAATTACCTGAAAAATGTTGCACTGCGTGGACACATCCTTGTTCCAGTCATAGGAGCGAGCAGAGATGCCCTGTTTGGACAGGTATCTTGAAGAAGTAGCTGTTGAACCGGACGGGGAGGAAAAGGTGGCGGTGTTACTACAACCAGTTGATAAAATGGTTCCTCTCCCTTGCCTTGTGTCAACAATTTCAGGGGTTTTCAACACTGGCTGACTCAATTGCCTGACGATTTGCAGTCTAGGAGACCATTTGGGTTGAGCTCTCAACTCTTGCTGTTGTTGAACTCTCGCCTCGGCGGATGATGTTGTTGGGAGAGGAGACCCTCCTGCACCGGGATTGGATGATTTCTTCCCAAGTTTATGGAAGGGACTAGTTCCAGAGCCACCACAACTACTCGCACTAACAACACCACTGCTAGAGCTCGTAGAGGAGACAACGCTGGTAGTGGAAACTGAAGAGGGTTTTGCGGTATTGCTGCTGCCGCTGCTCATCATCATGGAGGAGAAACTGTGATGATGAGCTTGATGATGGTGATGATGATGAGCTGCATTTTGGTGTGACTGATGCTCTCTTCTAGCCAAGGGGCTAAGGGCCAGCGAGAGTCTCTCCGGGATCCCAGGCTCTCCGCCGATGGTTGGTGAAGGTAGTGCTAGATACGCAACATCCTCATCTTGAGGAAAAGTTTGCTCCCAACTCTCCGACAAGGATTTCCTGGTCGACGCAAAATTCTCTCTTCGCACTTTGGCTCGAGATGAAAATAGTGAGTAATGTCGATTCATCTATGTTACTTCAGAGCTTTCTTTTTTTTAGATTTTTTTATTCCCAAATTCTGGCACACAACTTCCTATACATTATTTTCAGCTAACTTTCCCACCTAAGCAAATAAAATATCCATCTGTTATTATGAGTATCTTAATAGTAGACTTTCAAAAGGTAGCACGGTCTCTCCTCGCCGTCTCCAACAGAGTAATGAAGATAAAAGCAAAACTTGTCTTTGTTGTTTCGGTGCAGAGCATCATCATATCATATATCATTGTTTTTCCCGAAATCGAGGTTGATTAGCATTGAAAATCTTTTTTTTTTTCTTGAAAAATATATATTATAAGTAGTGCAGGTTTATTGTAGGTCACAAAGTTTCTTGGGTGGTTACAACTTGTTTTATTGCTTATGTTATAAGCTCAAATGCTCCCAATATAAATGTTTATGTCTAGCGCTTTGTTTTACTTTGTATCTGGTATAATCATATCAGTCAGTTCATTTGACAGGAGGAAGGAGTGAGGTACTTTTTTGATCTTTTCTGGTTGAAAAAAAAACACAGGTTACATGGACTTTCTTTTACGTGCTTCTGCTTTGGTCACTTTCATTTTTTTATGTGCACAGATTCTCTTGAAGACTTTTGAGCAAGAGCAGAAACGACCAAAGGTACGGCGTTTTCATTCTTACTCAAAAGATCGGTATACTGTTATCCAACTACTTTCTTGTTCTTTTTTAGAGTTTTTGTTTTACCAAAAGAGGAGTTCCACTGTTATTGATAAAACGTCCGATCAGTTTACTTTCTTTCACAAACACAGTCTGATTTGATATTGTAATCTTTGGGTAGCTACATTAATATTTCATCTTATCGTAAACTTTCTTCCTATGATGATGACGTTGATAAACAAGTTGATATAAATTCCTTTTTTATATTTATTATTAAGCTGTCTCCACAAATAGTGCACTTTCCTTTTCAATCCAATAAAAAATATAGAGGAAGGATGCTCTGATTCCCCCGAAATAGAAAATAGATTATTTTTCCTCCTTAAATTTGCATTTTAATAGTTTCCGTCTACCGTTGCCTTCCAATATCTCCGGCCGGCTTTATTAATTTTTATAGTTATGTCTCTGAAAGTTTGAAGAAAATAATTCGGCATCAGCATCACACTTTCCCTTGTTCCCATCTCTATTATAGTCAATTGGAATATAAAAACAATCCATGCTCCATCCAAACTCTCCCAGGCAAATCTTCCAAGCTAGTGAGTCAGTCGACGGAGGTTTGTTTGCTGGCAACACTTCAACAGCTGAACGTGGTGGAGTTGTTTTCCATTTTTCAATGTTGTAGAGCCAAAGATTGAGATGGGAAAGATTGCTTTCCTCATCTGTTCCCCTTTGTCCTTCTCCTCCCTGTCCCGAATAAAGGAGCACTACTTGGAAGGAAACACATGGAAGAGAGAGAGATTTTTGTAAGCACAATTTTTGGATGTGAATCCAGTCCTGTCTCTGGCTTTCTTCTGTGGAGGGACTAAGTCACTTCATTCCTTTTCTTTCTCCACGTCACGTTTACGATCATTCAATAAACTTCTTAAGTAACAGAGTATAGTCTTGTAACATGGCAATAATATCAATAAGCGTTGCTCTTCTCCTCCCCCAAGAAAGTTGAAAAAAAAATAGATTCTTAACTGGATGGTGGATCGTTAGTGGAAAACTGAGGAGGATCCTGAAGATTTTCAATTTCTCCCGATTTTTTTTCCTTCATATAGTTGATCAATATGCAGGTGCTTTACTCAAGTCTCTCAGAATAAAATGGAAACCATTTTCTTCGTTCCTCCTCTACCCATCAATTCACGAGAGGAGAGAAAGAAAAGAAAAACGTCTTATACTTAAGTAAGTTTCGGGGGTGGGTGGAACATATCAACATTTTATTCAATCCTGTGCTGCTTCCCTAGAACAAGCTTTTTACTATTCCTGGATGACTGGGATGATGATGCTGCTGTTATGCTGGTGGCAAATAAGTGAGCTTTGTTTCCAACTTGAAATATTATTAATACCTTTCCCCGTCCCTCATCCTCCCGTTTCACATCAATAATTCATGAGTTAATGTTATTTGAAAGTTAGTTCATATCTGATAACAAGAACACTGAAGGAATTTTTTCTCTTTCTTTTCTTCCTTGACTTCTTGCTGTACGCGGCTGGGCTGTTGCGGAGCTCTAAACTTTTTTTTTCCAATTTTAATACATTCCGCTGCTCTTGAGAGTGTCGGTCAAAAATTTCTACTCCTTTGTTTGTATCCTCGTCTGTTAGATTTCTTCGGATAGTTTAGAACAGAATTGAAAAATGGGAGCAATTCTCATCATCAAACAATCTTCCGAGAAGAGAAGCTGGAAAATCATTATTATGTAGAGAATAAAACAAACTGTCGCCCTTCACTATCTTCAAACAATCAATGTAACAAGGAGACAGTCACACATCATCGCAAACAAACAGCGAGAGATCCACTCCACCCATTCTAGTTTGTCAGTTGTGAACATTTCGTTTTTGTTTTTGCAATTTTTATGTTCCCTTCAGAGAGACTTACACATTTTTGCATGAATATCATTAGAAGCAGAGAGTGGCAGAGGGGCTTCCAAACATCCAAACTCATATCAGGTATATCGGTTCATATCTATAACTTATAACGGTATGTTTTCATTACGAAATATTTTTATCACACATTTATAAATTTTCAAATACAAAACAATGCAATACACTTAAACCTTAATCTATAGTTGTGGGCGTTTTGTGCATAGAAGATGCAAATAAATAACTAGTGACTACGCGAAAATTAATATTTTATTTCATGGCGAATTCAATTTCAAAAAGAAAAATGAATTGGGAAGGAATTTCATTTTTTTTTGTAGTCAATATTTTATACCAGTTCTACAAAAGTTGAGAAATATCTACCTATATCCTTTGTTCATGTAGAAACCAAATCCTTGTTTTGGTTCAGGCCACATACCCCAGTATATACGTATATGTTGCGATAGCCTAAAATAAATTGGTATTGGACTCTAGTAGCTTTAATTACAATTTATTTTAAAGTTAATTTTTGTCATACCTAATCGTATCCATCTGCTTTTTTGTTTGATATTCATATATCGTTCGGTGTTGAAATACAGAAAGCATGAGTAGTTGAGAATCGAATGAATTAAATTTTAAATATTTTTTGGAGTGTGAAGAACTAATGGCGATTATTAGTCGAATAATCGTTACTTATATTTAATTAAGAGTTGTGTTATCA
Source organism: Lepidocyrtus violaceus (assembly GCA_034696905.1). Classification (NCBI taxonomy): domain Eukaryota; kingdom Metazoa; phylum Arthropoda; class Collembola; order Entomobryomorpha; family Entomobryidae; genus Lepidocyrtus; species Lepidocyrtus violaceus. Next base: position 12,428 of record JAQGAI010001713.1, read on the forward strand.
ATAAATTAACGCAGCGTAATTCTCGAAAAATAGCGTAAGCAAAACTCTTCGGCGGAGTATCAGTCAAGTTCCTTTTAATACTTTGTCAACATAGCGCTAAATTTAAGAAGAAAAATCCATTTGAAGCGCACATATTTCCATGTGGATAATTGTAGATGTTCCGTAAGCTTATGCTGATTTGATGCATTATTTTAAAAAGTAAAAAAAAATATGCAATTAGTTTATGTGAGTACAAAAGCATTTTACTTCATTTCAACTAAAGTTTGAAATGACTTCTTTGTATCAACTAGACCAGAGAACACCGACTTGTACTCGTATATTGTAAAAATCACAGTTTCGCGTAAATTATAAAACTTTCCCTTATTTGGCTGCCGGATAAACTACCGATAAGTAAAATGTTTTTTAGACTATCAGCTTCAACTGTTTGAGTGTACGTACGCTTTCTTTCCAGTCCAATGAAAATTGGTACAAGTACTTGCCTAATATTTGTTTCCATAGCTCTTACTCCCTTCTTACTTACTCCAGGATAAAATATGTCAAGTTTTCAGTCTAGTTGTTGTAGAAAGCCTTGTCAAGTTCAGAATTGACTGCTGTTGGTTGATAATGCAGGAAGTTCTTTAAGGGTTGGCTGTTATATGTACTTTGTGGCAAAAAGTGTTGGATTTATTGGAGAAGCGAAATAAATGAAAAGACGGAAAAAGAAAGGGGAAACATGAGTAAAAAGATGGATGGTTTGCTTAGCCAGTCACCACCACCACCATACTTACGTACATCACGTGGCAAACTGGCAAGTGCTAACATATCGTGTATCCGTTGCCATTATATAGCTCCCCATAAATGTGGAAGACATGACATCATTGTTATGGCGATTTTCAAGTGCCATTTTGGTATAAAACAGGCTATAATTTTGGTTGATGTCTTGCCCGTTCCGTTTTTTTTTCTGTGGACATGGCTAAGGATTAATGGTCACGGGTTTGCTTTCTCCTTGTCTACAGCAACTTATATGGAAATCCGGATCTCAACCGGGGTTTTTATGTACATCTGGCTGAATCACTAGCTCCTAGCTTGTGGCTTTACACTAGGTTTTTTTTACTACCTCTTTGTCTGACTTGCTTTGAACAACCTCTTTTACGAGAAAAATGCGCCATGTTACTACGAGGACTAGGTATCCTTTTCTTCCCAGAATATTTAGATTTTGGATAGTCTTAAATAAACTCTTTGACTTAACTCAATCTCCGACATCAAAATAGTTTTATGTTTATCAAATTGTTTTCCGAGATTGAGAACATAAAAGTTTCAAACAATAAGAGCATAATATAGTTTGCTACTTTCGCGAGCGGAAAGTAAAGTAAAACCGATCAGAAGTTGAAGAGGATATGTGCATCTGTCTGTATTTCTTCTACTTTTACAGAGTGCTGCTATATATGCAAAAGCGGGCATTTTGTAGTAGATAAGTTTTGAAGCTTATATAGAAGAACACAT
>JAQGAI010001714.1:0-13908 GCA_034696905.1 Lepidocyrtus violaceus
CGTCATAGCACTTAAAACCATCTCCAGTCTTTCACGAATTTAATTATACAATTTACATCAATCAAAATGCAATATTTTTTACAATTATCCCTGCTATATGAAACCAAAAATGCACGCAGTTAAATACAATCAGTCAACTCACGTTCTGTAGAGATAATCTGGCAAACCACTTCAGTAAACTTAATTATTTCTGTCACTAATTGTTCAGAAATGAATGGTGGTTGTTTTAAGTGTACAAACACGTTAAATTTCAAACTTTTAGTAACTGAAAAAACAATTTTTCACTTAATACTAAAAGCGACAGCTGCCGTTATACACAGCAGGAACGGAGAGTGATACAAAGGGAGGAGGAGTCTTGCTGATCACGTGGATAAAAACTGAAGTTTGTCCTTAACAAACAAAACAAACATGACATCACCCGAACGAATCAAGTAAACTGATCTACTAACTGAGGGAGGCTTAGTTTATTAATTTACGAGTTTTTATACCACTTTGACGTGTAGTGCTTTTAGAGCTGATTGATTAAATGCACTCTTCGAAACGCGGAAGCAAGATGAAATCTTCAACGACAACAGCTCCCTCAGCAAAATCAGGTACTGTTTCTTTGAATTCTTCACTACTCACTACTCTATTTAGTTCGTAGGTTGGTTTAGTTAAATTAAATTAGCTCTTAAATTCCTAGGCAAATTAAACTGCAACTTCGATGTTCAGTTTTGTAGGATCTGTTCTGTTCGGTTTGGCGGATTCCTACTACTGTTTTTGTTTTCCCCCTGCCCTGTCAGCTGCACATGCACGTAATATTTTGACTGCACGTGAATCAAAACAAAGAGCAAAACCCGTGCCGCATGCAAATGAAGCCGGGCAGGTCGCTTTCATCTGCGTTTGAAGTAGTTTTTGAACAAATACAACAAGGTATGCAAATAGATTTTCGAATTTTCGAAAACCTGATTACTGGTTGATTTGCATAAGTAGTTAGGTAGGTACTCACAAATATAATATGGACGCGTTGGTAAAAGGCAAATCAGAAAATTATTCAAATATTCAATACTTTGAATTGAAATGAAGATGTGTTTTGCATGAGAAACGATAACTCTTTCTGGGTGATGCGATGGAGGGATTCGAAATTCGAATTGACCAAGAAGAAAGCATAAGCCTTACTTACCGTTATCGTTATCCGTGAATTAGCGAGAAATTAGTGTGTCGTGTCATGTGTCATGTCATATCCTAATCAAATAATCAATTATTCGGCCCTCCTGTCTTCGAAACTCGATTTGTTTTCTTAGAAAACTTTTCTAACTGTTACGATTTAAGTCCATCATATTTTGAAGGGGTAATGTGAGACATATGTTGAACACGAAGAGCTTGAACCAGAAGAAAAAATGGTGAAAGTATAAGTTAAATGTTTAGTGCTTCAATTTCATCAGGGAAATAAAAAATATGTACGTATACGAATCGAGTTACAATTTTATTCATCTTTATCCAATCAAAGATTTGTCTTGTATTTTGGATACCTGCTTTTTTCTTGTATTTCTTGTATTAAAATATGTACTCCATAAATAGTTTAGGTTCATGCATATAAAATGGAGGAAGTTACATAACATATATATTTTTGTTATAAGGTACGGTTACCTTTCACCATACATATCATCCATAGTCTGTAAAAATCAAATTACAAGATTCCTCATCATCCGCTAAAGTGTATTATCCAGAAAGAGCACCAGAGTGAAACTACGTAGACATGGCACATTTACTATTCTAAAATAATGTGTAATTTGGTAGATTTGAAGAGGAGGGATTTCACTTCCTTTATTTCTTCGCTTATTTTACTTTCTCCTCTTCATTTCTTCCAGTTTCCATTATTTAATTTTTTAAATCGGGAACTCATCCGCGTCTTCTCTGTTCCAATATGGCTTATTGGAATATCCAACCGTGTGAAAAAAATATCAGAAGAAGAAAATGTTAGCTTTTACTCCAGTGAGTACTTCTCGTCTCCATTTTTTCTCAGCAAGAAAAAAGAGACTACTTTCACTCAATAAAGAAATCTTAAACAGATTGCATCTTAGTTTCTCAGTAAAAAGTAAAATAATACACTTATGCCACTACATTTAATGAGTATGAGTTAGCATATAACAGTCGAAATAAAAATGACTACTTTTACTTTCATATGTATTAAAAAGCTGCTGCTAACTGCTCCTTTTCTCTTTCGAGGAAAGTGAGGGAAAAAAATCACTAATAGAAAATTACAGGGGAAAACGTGTGCTTCATATTTAATACTTGAATGGGCACATAAAATGATCCGATTCGGAGAGAGCATTTGGCAACGGAACGGAGGCATTAGGGAAAGCTGAATATAGATTGTCTTCATCCATTACATAACTAACTTGGCCTGCCATTTTCTTGAAACACAAATATCGAATAAAAAAATCCTCATTGTCTATGTAATTTTTCTTTCTTGTTTGCATATGATATATTTAAATACATATAGCAGTTCCAGTTCCAGAATGTTGAAGGGTGAAATAGGATGATATACAAATCCAGTGTGCTCCACTAGAGTACGAACAATTACGCAACATTTGAAGCCTGTTCAGTATGAAGTCATGCACGAGGATTTTTTTTAACAAGAGCCATACGGGAATTCACATATGCATATGTGAAATATCTAGGAAATGAATGGAAATAGCAATTTTGTTCAGCTCAAGATCCCCTTTCTCTTGTTTCTTATGGCTCACTTATTGCTCAAAATGAAAATTAATCCTTAATTTACCCCCGTGCCCTAAAGTAGCACTATGTATCGAGTCACTCAAGAATAACATGAGAATGTTGAATGTGAAGAAGAAAAAGCAGGGTTCATTCATATCCTTAAGATTCCATCGTGTAGAAATACTCCAAATATTATGAGACAATTGGTGAATTTAAAACTAAAAAAATGAGAGAGAAAACGTGCGCTTTCCCCATCCGGAGAAAGTTCAACATTTTTTACAGTATTGAAATTGAAATACAGATGTACAATATGAATTTAAGTGTAAATAAGTAAACAAATGAAAATCATGTAGGTGTACTTTATTTAATGGACATTTCTCCAGCTCGGATATGTTCTAAAAAACAGCTTCTCTAATAATAATAGAAACGGCATTTTCTACTTAAGTAGTGCTAGTTTGTAAGTGTACCATTAATGTTAATAAAAAACGCGTGTTTATAGCTGTAAAAGTACATTGTTCTTGCCATTATATTCCTTCATTTCCCTTTTTTTCTAAAAACAAAAACGAAATACTTTTTTCTTCCTCTTCTAATTATCAATTCTTTCTTGTATCGTAAAAAACTAAAATTCATACTTCCATATAGCTATAGCTCGTTAGTTCTTTATAGGAGAAACAATACATTTTTATGCTGAGAATGTGACTTTTAATGCAGTCGGAATTACTATTAGTACATATCTTGTACAAATATGTTCGTGCATATCGGCATGGATTGTACATTTTTCCATGCTGAATAGGGCTCATTTCTTTAAATGGAACAATTACGTTTTTTCATCATTTCTCTCTCCATATTACATGCCCATGCTGATATTAAAAATCAAGCAGAAATGACTTCATTTGAAGCATAATTCGAGAAATGAAATTATCCTCTTGATGCTAAGGATTGAATGTACTTTCTCTTTAGTAGAAAGTTGGAAATGAGATTTTGTAAAATTCTCAGTCCGAAACGGTAGTAATGTAATTCAAATCCGAGTGGGAAAATAAGATTTTTTTACATTTTTAGAAATAAAATATGAATTGGCTCTGCTCCATTTTCCAAATGAAGACTTAATCAGGTTTGTTTGATTTTGAAAATTGGAAAATTCAAATCCTCCATCGCCTCGACTCATTCTTTCTCAATTTATCAGTGGAGATAATCAAATATTAGTGAAAGTCAAATGTCTTCCAAGAGCTTTTGTCACTAAAGTATTGTAGGTGTATAAACTTGTAAACTTACTGGTTGGTTCACAATTTGATCGCACTATCCCACTAAATTTTTCTCTTTTACAGTTTGAAAAGATGGAGATAAATGCTTTCACTTAAATTTTTTAATATTATCACTTCATCAGTCGCTTTCTTCTTTTACGTTATGCTAACATTACCAAAAATCAAAGAATATTTCAAGCCATACATTGTACAATTCTGGGATTGAAAGCATTTTTTTAAATTGCAATTCTTGGAAATTTTTGTGAAGTGAGAATAAAAAATCAAGTAGGCTAGACTATCTAGATTATTTAAATAGGATTAAATAGAACAGAGGACAAATGGAATTAATTATACATGCGAGGTATGCTCGCAATTAATGTACGTGTGTGATTGTCGATTATTTTTATTACTCTGTGTGACAAAATTCTCTGTCTGATTGTCTTTGATTAATCAGCAATAAAATCTCAGTACTCATACTTCAAACGGGTGCCTTTGATATGGTGGTCATGTATCACGATTCGTGTTGATAGTAGGTTTATGTAATTAACAGGTTTGTTTCACAAAGAGTTCGACTTCGACATTTTAATATTGTAAACTGCGTCCTAAATTACAACCCTTTTGAGAAACATAGCAATGACTGCATTATAGTTGTATTCCAAAATTTGCCATTCCAAACTATTTCGGGGCCCCTATTGTCATATTTTAGGAAGAAATCCATTAAGTATCACTTCGCCCCAATCGTCTTTAAGTAAGGTTGGGCAGAAGCAGATATTTTCATCCGAAACTGAAATCAATAGCATAAACGACATCAGTGATACATTCGTCAGCTTAGATTTTATTCTAAAAACAACTTTCTTTACGTTATGAACATTATATCATTTATATACTTTAACATAAAGATGAATAATTCTTTTCGCATACAAAAAAAAGAAGGAAAACATAACGAAACCTAACTTTCTCCCCTTTCCTCTGCTTTCAACATTTTACGACTAATCATCATGCATATTTTGCTACTCCTGCTTGATTTCTATAATTCACCTCCCGTCCCCATTTTTCATAACTTCTAGAAAATCCAAACGAATAACTACAATAATTCGTGTAATGGGAAATAAAAAGTAAGCACATGCATTAATGTTTCATGATCCAACCGGATTTTTTTAATATTTTCTGTCATTTGTCTATGGCAGGAAGAGAGTAAACAAAGCAAATGTATTTTAATACATATACAAGTAGAGTAAAGATATTTTTCAACATACAAAACACAACTTCTTTTTACTCATAAGAGGATTGGTTCAATGATTAGCAGAATTACAAGTTTTTGGCTGACGGATTAGTTACATACTTTAAGCAAAAGGGTCATTAAGAATGCATTAGTACTTTGTACCCTCTCCTTGAGAGAAAATGGGTAAAGGCAGGAGAGGAGTGGGGTAATCGTAACATAAAATATTTGTAAGCTCATATTATGCAATAGGTAGTATTTAAGTACATGGGCTTGACTAAAAAAAGGCCATGCCTGAGAAAGCTTGCCCCATCCATCCATCCCTTCTTAAATAAATTTATATAATATTTTTTTAGCGATACATATCGCTTCAAGTCTTTGCTGATCCCAATAAAATAACATGATTCACAAGTGAAATTACTCATGTTTAACATCGCCTGCTATTGCTATAACTCACTCCCACACTGCACTGGGCACATTACATGGAAGTTGTTACTTCAACGTGTGGAACTACAACAGGCCCCGACACATCTTAAGTCTCCAGTTCCATACTTATTATTAAAGTATCAACAATTCATTGTCTGAAAACAAGTTCCTTCTACATTATATTTATGCGTCATATTTTATACATAAGTGAAACTCCTCTTTGAGAGAATGGAAGGTATAGTTTGGCTGGTAGGATGTTTATAAATGTGCTCCTATTCGGGGAAAATTATATGCGACATATATAATTTCATAATAATAATACCGGTAATATGTGAGTAGACATGTTAAAAACATAAAAAATATTGGATTCATTTCCTTTTTCATGTTCCCCCTCACATTTTATTATGTTTTATGTAGGCACATCCTTTTCGTTTTTTTTCTACAACATTTTTTTTTTCATTTAATGAATACGTACATGCAGTTAATGTAAAATATGCATGTTACGTGTTCATGATGATGAGTTTACCTTAGTCTGAAAAGTAATAGGAGAAAATCATAACATCAGAGAAGCAAAGTACTGATTCGTAGAGGTGGTCAAACAAAATGTGGGATAGATTATATTTTAGTTCCTAAATCCGGAGGCCTATTTCTTGACATTTTTCTTTTGCAAACAAAATGCTGCAAAGCTGTGCCCTAAAGACTAATTTTATTGCTTGTCGTTTTTTAGTTGTAAGCGGGTTCTAGATTGATTGAACCAACCCGATGGCCGTTTTCACTTAATAAAAATTGTTATTTATTTGTACGATAGTCATATATGTAGCCCTTGTGGCAATTCTTCTTTATATGCGAATTATTTGCTGTCTTGAGGCAAAATTATGACCCGAAATAGTTCAGCAAATTTTGGCCAGCTCTACTAAAATGACAATAATGTGCTTTCGTAATGAAGGGAGAATGAACGCTTAAGCATACTACTTTAGGATTAAGTATACTCCGTAATATATAGGTTCAAGAATTTATTTTTACGATTATGTATGTCTTATTATTAGAAAGAAAATAATAATTGATCTGAAAACTTGAGTTTCTTTTTTAGCATTTATTTAATATCAAAAAAGTGTTTAAAAAAATCTATCAAAATGTTTTAAAGCTAGGTTAGGTATGTATGTATCACAATCACAACTTGGTCGTTCTCAGGCATAAATGGTGGTGGTGTTATAAATATAGCATGGGACACACGCTCATTTCACCTTAACTAAATATAATATGCAAAAAGTTCTGGGATATAAACATATTATGCTGAATAAAATAACAGCTAGATCAATTATTACTTGGGAGGACATTTTTGTTGAATTAGTTGTAAATTTTTAATGAAGCTGGACGCAAACAACTTAAATATTTAGACGTGGAAAGTATTTTATAAGTGGATGGGCCGCCATGGATTTGGACGGTGAAAGTTGATACGCAAATCTAAAGCAATTTTCCAGACCAGTTACAAAAAAAAACTGTCATTAAAATCGGCAACGGATGGATAATAAGCGCTTCTCATTAATAAAGCCTTGTTATACCTAATCAACAAAACTTTCTGTATATTTAATCTGTAAAAATTATGTGAAATTCAAATAATTCAAAATCAAAATGTTTCAAAGTGCTTTCACCGTTCTATTCAGTATTAATTTATCTTTTAGATTCTTTAAATATGTATCATAAAGATTGATGATGCTGCTGATATTGTTACGTAATGAGAGCCTTCAAATTCAATAAGCAAATAATTGCTGCATGTCAAGGTGGTGCCACTTTCTCCTTATCTTAAACTCTTTTTTACTAAGGATTTTACAAATTGTTTATTGGCAGAAAGATATTTTTGAGACTCCACTCCATATCCACTACTGCTTACGAAGATAGCGAGGGAAGAAGATCATGCCGGGTTGGCTGTTAATGTTTTCTGGAATCACTTTTATCGGTGTGTCTGATAGTAGAAACCATTTGATCAGGTTATTTCCACCATGTATTATGCATGTATACAAAGCGTTCCTCGGACTGCCTCCTTCTACAAGCCAAGACAGAACAAAATCTTTCACCAAAACGTTCCTTCTCTGTTTTCGGGAAGAAAGTAGTAGAAGCTGTGACTCTGCACTTTCTCTTTTCTCTGGACAGATACAAGGGAAAATGGATGGCTTACACATGTACATAGCGGGTGTTGGTGTAGTACAAACCACTAAAAACTACATGAGATAGTTGGCTAGAATTTTAAAAATTCATTTTTTCCGGACCTCCAACGAGTCAATCGATAAATCAATATGTAGACTTTATAATGAATTATTAATTTTATAGTTTAGAAAGGAGGTTTTCCAAGAGTAGAAAAAAGGTGGACGGATTATAAGGCCATACACCACCCCATCCATACAAAAGGAATATGAGTATGGGTAGCAAAAGCAGCATGCGAACCTTTCTTTTTCTATATATTTCTCCGTGTGATTCTATGTGTGTGTTCCTACCTTTTTTTATTATTCTCACATCCCATCCATTCTTCTGTATTTTTATAAGTTTTTTTTTCTTTAGTGATCATTTCCCGTCGTGCTTTTACATTCAGTGAAATGTTACTGCAACATTTATTATTAATCCCGTGTACATAAATGTGGAGCTTCATAAATGAAAGAGGTTGGGCGTTTCTTTCCTATTTTTTTGTCTTGTTAGAGGAGTACTTGCATAAAGTTGCATGAGAGTCCAGCAGATAGTAGGTAGATGATAATATTATTATGGTTGCGTTTACCGCTTGCAAAACTGCCTGAAGTACCCTTTCCTTCCCCTAATCATAATTTATTCACATTTTACTTTTTCTTAATGACGAGAAAGTTCTGGGGCTGAGCCCGTACATATGGTGGGCGTAGTAGCTCTGGATTAATGAGATTGAAGCTCATTCGTTTTGTTTCGTTCGTGATTTTCTTTTCCAAATCACTTCAGTCATATCTAGAGCTTGTTCAAGGTTTATGAAAAGTGAAAGTAAGGATGGTACTGGGTACATAGGAAAATGACTACAAAACAAAAGTGCACCAAGCAAGTTGGGATGCATCTCACTTTCACTCGGATTAAATGTTAAAAAATTTCTCCAAATTTATTGACTGCTAACATGATTGACCAGTGTCCAGGTCTAGTGGGTAACGGGAAACGTGGCCTTTTTCCTTCTTAAATCTTCGGTAAAAGTCAATCGTTCAGAGAAGCATGTAGATATTAATGTATTAAGTAGATCATGTAGTTTCTTATATCTACCCTCTTTTAATTTGTCCTTTTTTGTAGCATCTTCATATTAATTCCTTGGGTTAAACCGGAAATAATAAACTCAATACAAACTATAGCAGAGTTGAAGGAGAACTGTTGAGCTACAATCTTCGTCCCGTTATATTATCACTTTCACCCAACAACAGTACCTAGTACATATGTACACCCTTTTATTTAAATACATGCATCATCCTGTCAGATTCAAGTCAGTTGCTTTCATTCTTCTGTACCCTCTCAAGTCTAAGCCTCCACGATTTTTTGTCAAGAGTCGAGTCAAAGTAAAGTAGACATAGTAAAAAAAACGCTGGAGAAGACACCAACAAACACTAACTAATAAAAAAAGTATAAGTAAATGAATGAAGGGAAAGGTGTTCAACTGAATGCTTTTTAACTTCCAGAGAAGGAGCATGAAGTGTGCTTTACTAACCATAACCATCCTCCTCCTCCTTTCATGAGGGGAACAAGAGAATTGAAATGACTCTTACAAGCTCAAAGGCAACTCATCATCAGTGCTACTATCAATATCACATCACCCTATTTCTGTACATTCATTTCATTACTCATATTCCTATCACACAAAATTCTTGTTGGATGAACATACTTAACATGGACTATGGTACATGTCCCGTTTTTTCCTCCTGTACTGAACTGAGCTGAGGTAAAGTGAATATAAACTCTTTAAGTTTGCTCGCTTGGGTTCCTCATTCGCACACTCAGGTTGGGTTCTCTTGTTTGCTTGTCTCTCAGCTCCGTTCTGTTCATCAGACAACATGAGCTTGAATCAGGATCTCACAGTCAGTTGGGCTTTATCTGTCTGACAGAGCAGATGTGTAAGCGGAGGACTGTTTCGTTGCTCGTTTTTCATGTTGTTTTTTACACACGTTGCATAATATCATTGCAAAAGGTGCGTGTAGTATTTGCATTTACACGCGGAAAATTCTTCCTGAAAGATAAAATTCCATGTTATATTTTTAATTTATTGTTGAGTTGTCACTCTTGTCATGAGTCGAGTGTGCATTTTGTATGAAAAATGTTTGAGTAAATTGTGTGTGAGAAATGAAAAGTTGATGTAGCTTCAGTGAGGATTTGATCTAACAAAATTGACTGTGTTTGATTTTGACTAAAAAAAGTCTTTACTCTTGTTTTTAATAAACAGTTTCATGTGAGCCAATCAACGCCGGCGGAAGGTCAAAGATAGAGATAATTAATGTTGTTTCTGGGAAAGAGAAAACAGTGAGATCATCACAAAGTCCAGAAAGTATTACAACAGTATCCAGAGTGAAAGGAGGGCCCTCCTCCCATTTACCTTTGAAGATGACGCAGACACCGCCGCAGCAGTATTGTCTTCGATGGAACAACTATCAAAACAATTTGACGAATGTGTTTGATCAGTTGCTACAGAGTGAGGCGTTTGTGGATGTCACATTAGCCTGTGATGGTCATTCCCTCAAAGCTCATAAGATGGTCTTATCAGCTTGCTCTCCATTTTTCCAGACGTTGTTCTTCGATAATCCGTGCTCTCATCCGATTGTCATCCTGAAGGATATTAGCTGGTATGAGCTGAAATCTGTGGTGGAGTTTATGTACAGAGGGGAGATCAATGTATCGCAGGAGCAGCTTGCCCCATTGCTAAAGGTTGCGGAGATGCTGAAGATCCGGGGATTAGCTGATGTTTCCCGGGGATCCGGCGGAGCAAGTGGCTCGAATCAAGGAAGCCGGGATGGTCTTGGAAATAATGATGGAGGGAGCTCCGGGAGAAGAAGTTCGGATATGCATAGGAACGGACCTAATCCGGCAGATTTCATGAGCACTTCCAACCACGATTCCGAGCCTGGCTCACCAGTCCATTCCAATGGACACTTATTAAACCATCCGCTACTCCAAGGTCATCATTTAAACCCACTAAATTCCTTGCTAAACCCTAATGGTTCTTCATCATCATCCGCATCAGCTGCAGCTCATGCCCATGCACTTGCTTCACTCAATCGGAGAAAGCGGAGGAAAATGTCAACACCGGAAAGAACCCCCAGCCCACCTGAAGACGATCTCGATGACCACTCCAGTAATCAGTTGGAAGTGGACAGTCAGAATGGCGATTGGAATAACGACCACTCACCCAGATCAATGACGGCGGATCGAGCATCATCGTCTGGAGAGCCATCAACAAACTTGGCCGGAGGTAATGGACCATCAGGTATGGGTTTATCCATTAGCCTAACCAGCACTCCAACACCAGCAAACACACCATCTCTCTCGGCAGCAGCTGCCGCCGCGGCCACCGTTGGAATGTCTTTAGCTGGTAGCAGCTCCCTGGGTTCCACCACAGCTTCCTCTTTGGTTGGCTCTTTGGGACCTGCTTTCCTCAATTTGCATGCAGCAGCTGCCGCCGCTGTGGCCAATGCAAATTCCAATGCTGGAGGCGCTGGAGGAGGTAGTGGAGGAAATAACCCTCCTTCAACTTCATCATCCCTTGCAAGTGACTTGGATTTGAAGCCCGGTATTGTCGAAATGATTCGTGAGGAAGAACGGGTAAGCATTTTTTTCTTCTAAACTTTCTCCAAACAATGTGCATGCCATACCTACTTGTTTTTTTCCATCCACCAAGTACTCTGAGACTTTGTTAATTCTGATTAAGTATCTTGTCTGCTCCTGGCAAACCGCTGGAGTAAAAATTAAATATCCAGTAACGGAATTACTTGCTACATAAACATATATACCGAGATAAAAAAGAAATGACTTGTGTAGCCAAGCCACATATCAACATCTTATTGAAACAATTTAGGAATCGAATGTTTAGCAAAAAAACACGGATAATTTCATTTTATCCCAAAACACCGCTCCAAAGCAAGTCGTTTTTCTTACAGACAAGTAAACTTGGATAACGAAGGGTTAATGCTATTAAACTATCTAACGCAGGTTTTCTATATTTGCGTATTAAAACTTAATAAAAAGGAAATTGGTTATTTGCTGGATGACGGTGCTTAACCGTTCGTGAATTCCCCCAAACTCCCCAGTTGTTTTATACAATTACATGCATCTAAATACCAAAATTCTTCCTGCTGCTACTGAAATACTGAAGCGCAAATTGGAATCAAAGGGAAATGCTACATTAGATTGCGTAAAGCGAATTTGTTTATTCTTAACTTCTGGAGAAGGGAAAAAATTCACCGCATTTCTATTAAGTTAAGGGGAATTCCTCCAATCCAATCAGTAATAAGCGCCGCAAAAGCCGATGACTGTGTATTTGGTTAGGGTTGGCTGTGTAGAGAGAACAGACAGCTTCACAATCGTACATTACATTACCCAGCTTAAATGATGCGAATTAAATTTTCTTTTGCTGATGGTAATGAAAAATACCGAAGTCATGTCAAAAGCAGAAAATGAGATCTCGAGAAACAGCTTCGATTATGCTCACGTAGTACAGCAAAGTAAGGAAGGGAAATGTATGTTTTATATTTTTTCCTTTTTTTGGATGAAGGGATCATTTAATTACTAACATTAGCATTTGTGACTCCAGCTATTTTTACTCTGCAAGAATATCCCTCTGTTCTGGATAGACAGGAGAAAATATTCAATTTTTTCTTGGGATAATTACTTTTCCCATTTTCCGGTTGTGCATAGCTCCGATATTTATTAGAACCTTTCATGATGTTATGTTGGGAAAAACTTATTTACTTTTACCCGTCACCTTTAAACAGAAATCAATAGCTCGGGATTGTATTGAGTTGAATCTGAATCCTAAACTAAATTAATTGTCTAATGTAATTTGCAGGTAGGAGTAAAAGCGTCTTTACAATTAAATCAAATAACTTAAATCACAAATCGGATAAAAGCTTGAATGAAAAATTCCTTTGCTTAAGTATTCCATCTCATACCACAGTCGTATAGAAAATTTCTTCCAGTGCCAAAGTCGGAAGTTTCAATTTAGAGTAAAACTCTGCTTGGCAAAGGGAAAGATTTGGATTGGAAAGAGAAGAAATCCAAAAATTCATACCATATTAATAAAGTTCAATTTATAAAGCAGTTGTCACATACAATTTTCCCATCCCTCCTTTCCCACTTCAAAAAAAATACATTTATAATGCATGTAATGTATGAAATAAGGCAGAGTCATGCACACACACTATATGGAGTAGACCATATTATGCTACAGAAGAACGAGCAGATTTACCCTTCCCTCTATATTCTTCACGGTAAAAAAAATGTAATATTATATAAAGTTAGCTAGAGAGCTAGAATGTTTTTGTTTTGGATTTCATTAACAATTCATAATGGAGAATGAATTTTTGCTCGTGAAATATTTAAATAGTTGAACTCTCTATTCCGTCGTTTTATACAAAATATATTCTCTGTGCCAATGGCTACGTTAGTGGAGTTACATAAAAACGGCTTTCCCTTCCACTTTTCCACGTGTAGTGGAGCCGGAGTAAAAAAATGCATGAACCATAAAAGCCGGAGGAACTAAGGCAAAGTATTTACCTTTGATGGCATCACTCTGCCTGCGCTTCCCCATTTAAGCGCTCATGTAGGTGAACATTATTATTTTCTATATTTCATTATATTTGCACCTTTGAATGAAATACTTTTTAGTGGCTGCCGTTAGCGCTGGAGCTAATATAGGAACCTGTAGTTTTCAAAAACAGAACAGCCGGATATTTTGCAAGTGTATTGTAACTATATAAGAGGTAATGCGTAAGCTTAAAACATCCCGTCGACTTCCCTTCCCAACATCGCGACCAAATGTTGAAGGTGTTATCCTGCCCTGATCAAGCTGCCCCTCCACCTCATTAAACTATAAAGCAATAAGAATTTCATAGTAATCTGTTTTACCTTTTATAAATTCACACCCTTCCACAGGGAAATTAAAGTAAAATGTTGAATATTTTAAGCTCACAAGGATCCAACAGAGGAGAGGCCACTAAAATATTTGGAAAATTTTCTGTGAGGCTCCTGAAGGTAGTTAGAGGGAAAGTGGGTGTAGAAATTATTTAAATTTTTATTTGAATTAGAGAAGCTCCATCCTGTACAAATGGATGGACGGATGGATGG